>APFE030975604.1:94054-155010 GCA_000404065.3 Pinus taeda | reverse complement strand
TTCTTCGGGTACCACGTTTCATTAATTTTCATACTGGATACACCTGAAGCACAACACATAATCTGAAAGGCCACGTTTCATCCAATTTTCATACTGGACCCAATAACATCAAATAATCTTTAGGTACATATGAATCACCCAATCTCCTTTTAGAATCAATCAATCTTTTGAATCACCCAAATACCAAGACATATACAAGGATATGTGAGTTATCAACCAGATCTATTACATCAGATCACATAAAGATAATTCATTAAGCACTTGATCCATTCAACCAAAATCATGCTGTTATCAGAACTCAATATCAGTAACCAGACATCAATTATGCACCCAGAACCCTGTAGAATAGTCAAAGGTAGTTAAAGCATATTTCAAGTAGGGTCCGCAACTTCACTGCTGGACATCTGCGGGTATCCGTACCTGTGGCTTCTGCTGCTCTGCGAGAATCCGCACCTGTGCCTTCTGCTGATCTCTAGGTATCCACACCTGCGCCTTCTGGTGCGCTACGTACCTCCGCACCTGCTCCTTCTACTGCACTGCGTATATCCACACATGAGCTGTGGATTGCATGTGGACTTGTGATTAGGGCCAGATTAACAGTCCTCCAATGTGCCACAATCAGTCCGATCAATAGATCTGATCATGCGCCAATGAAATCGCGACTTATCAACAGTTTACAGAAATATCCTTGATTTAGATCTAGCTATCACTCACCAACCCATCACAAGAATTTTAGATCCAGATCACCTTAAGATATTCAACAAAAAGTCCTCCTTCCAAATGATCTCCTTCCCCTTTTTATAGTCAAGCCTTTCACAATACCATGGTCCAAAACCATAATAACACAATACCATGAACCCAATACTTGGGATCAATACTTTTAGATACAATACCACGAACCAAAACCATAGGATCAAATATGTCGGACTAGATACCATGGATCACCATAGGATTCCCACGTGCGAGCGCTTTTCTCTACATAAAAGTGTGTGCACTGGGGTCCGCACCTTCTTTTCGGACAACCTGCGTACATGATCGCAACTTTCTGAACGGCTCACCTGCGGGTCCGCACCTTTTGAACTGTGTACCTGTGATCCTCTTATTTTCTTCCATTCTGAGAGGCTGATCATCAATCTTTGCTACTGGCCTATTGCACTTGTCTCATAATGCCAACAAAATGCTCTAGAAGCCCTTGGTGGGTTGAGTTACTAGTCCTGGAAGCCTTGGTCGGACAAATTCCCTGGAAGCCTAACGATAGTTGTGGGTTGAGTTACTAGTCCTAGAAGCCTTGGTTGGAAAAAATGCTCTAGAGCCCCGGAAGGCTTGGGTAGAGACCAATCTGGTGATGGTTTGTGATGTTCGACCGCGAGGTGGAATCACTGCTTGATCGGTTGATGTGGTTTAGCCTCTGGAAGCCCTGGTTCGATTTTGATGGATTGTTCCATGAGATCCCACATTCATGCTTGGAAAATGGCACGAGGGTGACTAGATGAAGAGAGATTTGACTCAACCATGTCTATGGTCAAGTGGTATATGGAAGTCCCAAACTTAGTTGCATTTTTCTTGTGGCAATAAAAGCTCTTTCCTATGTTATTGATGGGTAAATATGATTATTGTTATGTGGCTTATATTGTTGTTCTATGCTTAGCATCTCTGATGTTTATTTGATGGTTATGAATGATTTCTATGATTGTCATAATGTTTGGCTCATATCATGTTTTTACTTGTAAATGAATGAACCATGTATCTATGGCCTAATAGATGAAATTGTAGCTAACATGTTTAGGCATCAATGCTTCTTAGCAATTTTCAGATAAGTATGAGACCCATATGCTCAGTTTTCTATTAAGACCTGCTTAATGTTTGTGACATGTTTGATGAAATGCTTGTCATGGCTAGTAGGGGTCCAGTCTAGTCCTTGTCAATGTTTTTGCAAATGTATCATTGTTATGTTGTGTAAATTCATTTTTGAAGGTGTCATTAAGTTCCGGGTAGTGACCTAGGCTTTGGGCCTAAAAAAGTGGCACAAATATTGGAGTCACAGGCACAACATTAGGGAAAAAGGTCCCCAAAATCTCCCTTGCCCTTATTGTGGGAGCTTCTAGAGCCTCCTAGATGCACCCTAGTCTATATCAAGGGAGACCCAGTGGTTTGATGCATTAAAACTTCAATTGGTCTTAGGGGCTGGTTACTTAAGTGGTTGGGATGGCTCCTGGGAGTTCTGTTGCTGATGTGGAAGGTTTGTGTGATGTGTTTTGTCAGTTCCACTTCCTTAACTGACACACAAGGATTCAAATCATATCATAATAACTTCTTGTCACATGTTTACCCCGGTTGGCTGGTTACTTGGGTTGATGTGGGATGAGGGTGTTACAATGTGAAAGGTTATTTAGCACAATTTCAATTAGTGAGTAGTTATTATGGAAATTTTAATTAGTGAATAGTTGTTACCTCAGGAGAATTAGAGCACAATTTCAATGAGTGAATAATTGTTATATCAAGTGAATTATTTTTATAACCTAATGACATGAGATGTTGATATGGTGGTCACACTAATTTCATATATAATGTGAAAGATGGTTTAATACAATTTCAATTAGTGAAGAGTTGTTATCTAAAGAGAATTGGTTTTGTAAATTAATTTGATGTATGATGTGAAAAGTTAAAAACAATAAAGAAAAGAGAAATAAAAATAAAAATAAAATCATTCTAAGTTAATTTTTAGATAATGCATTAATATATATTTATAATTTTGGATAGCATTAATTAATATATAATATATATATATTAATAAATATAATATTATATATATAATATAATTAATTTAGAGATGAGATAGATTTATGTTATTAATATGAAGCATTTGATTACAAGTAAAACTTAAAAATAATAAATTCCTATTAAATATTATTAGTCCCTGCCCTCCGGGCCTGGCAGGGACTATAGCAATCGGTTTTGGTCGGTTGCTATTAGTTCGGCGCGAAAATCCAAAAAAATGGAATTCATTAACCTAAGTTTCAAGTTTATATTCCATAAATCACTTTTTTTTAACCAATACGAAATTCCCACCGCTATTTCGACCACTAAGAATTTTAGCGATCTTATTTGGCCTCATATCGAGGCCAGGATCTTGGCAAACTTAGGATAAATCTTCATTTAAGTTATGTATTCAATGAGTTTTCTGAACATGGAAACTAATGCTAGCATTGCATTAGCATTAATTCGCTAACATTAAATGTTCACTGATATATTAGTGAACTAGAACTACTTTATAAATAGCTCAAGTTGCCAACACATGTTCCATGCTTGCTTCGGTGTCTGTCTGCATGTTGATTCGGTGTCTGTCTGCATGCAATCCCAGGTCTCTGTCTTCATAACTCACTGCCTACATGCTCTGCGCTGCTATCAATCTTCTGAAGCTCTGAGCTGAAATACCTCTGGATCCCTATCCATTTAATCCAGAGAGCAGTGAACGGTATTTCTCGGCGGTGGCTTCTTGCCCGCTCCACCCTGCACCATAGCTCTCGGCGGTGGCTTCCTGCCCGCTCCACCCTGCACTATAGCTCTCGGCGGTGGCTTCCTGCCCGCTCCACCCTGCAAGAAGTAACCGACGAACGAAAACAGTGTAACAGAGAGCATCCGCCATTCCTGAGTGCTCAGAACCAGAAGCTGTGCACTCGAAGAGGAAGTCTGTGGCGACACAACATATTTTTTTTAGGCGGTTTAATATAGATATCCGTTAGTTTATAAGTGCAAATGCAACTGTAAACTGGCAAGTAAGAGAAACAATCTTGAGAAACGCTTAGAAGAATAAATGTACAAATGGAATTTGGGCTGTGATTTTCATTTACAGTACAAATTGCAGACCTACGTATTCAATTCCGTTTCCAATTACAAATGGAATGCGTCCCACATTATACATATTTACATATATTGGCAGTATTTATGTACACACCTTGAATGCTAATGCAGGGTCCACAAGGCAAAGGGCTGCTGCGATGAGCGCCGCAATGTTTGAACGGCCTAAAATCTCACGTACTCCCCAACTCATTTGGCTAAAGCCATGCGCATCATTATTACTATCCACTGTCTGCAAATTCATGCATCAACACTACATTAGAATGGCTTTTCTAAGATGGTAAGGTGCCAAAAAGAATGATAGCTTGTCACCTGTTGCTGCTGTGCATGTTTAGTTGTTTTAAAGGCTAAAGCCGAAGCAGCCGTGGAAGCAGGGGGGCATTTCCACTATAAGTCTGTGGCGACACAACATACTTGCGATAAACAAGGTTGGGTTATAAATAGATACATATCTTTACCTTAGAATGCCAGATACCGGTGTGAATTGTACTAATTTACAGAAGTGAAAAAGAAAAACGTACCATAATTGCCAGACGCGCCACAAAAACAGTGTAATAAGAAGAGAAGCAATGAGCCTTTCTGTAGCCGAAGTCATCCTGCTCTGCTCCTTCTTCTCCATTTAAAGAATTACTCTGCGGCTGGGCGCGAACTCTCCTGCACTCGTATGCAACACAATGCTTGACGATTTCCAATATATTTCCGCAGCTGAAGCTCCGCAAGCTATCAGAGCCCGGCATGCCGTTGAAGACTTGCTCTGGACTGAGGTCCCTGTTTCGAATCTCCTCAACGGACAATTCACGCTCTTCTCCTTCCATTTTTCAGAAGAAAATGCCTGTGATTCGCATACCCTGCGCAAGATCCTCGGGAAACTGTAAAGATTGGCTTTGAATATGTAGAAAAAAATAGCAGAAGCAGCTTGAAACGTGAC
The DNA here is from genome assembly GCA_000404065.3 of Pinus taeda. NCBI lineage: Eukaryota > Viridiplantae > Streptophyta > Pinopsida > Pinales > Pinaceae > Pinus > Pinus taeda. The sequence goes on along the minus strand of APFE030975604.1, from coordinate 150,224 downwards.
CAAAAGTATAAAACTAAGCGTTCTGCCAGCCTGCATGGGCATTTGAATGCATATTGACCAAGTGTCGTGCTTTGAGGGTTGTGGCTTTGCCAGGTGTCATCGGAGCGTGGAGTAGCAAGATCACCCTTTCTTGCATGGAGTCACGCCCTTCTGGATCCGGTGGTCAATAATACATGAATGCAACATTCATATAAAAATCTATAGAAGGCGGAGATTTACATCAGAAAATAAAAATAATCACATGTAGTTCACACCATCAGAAATCAATTTGCAAACGAATCTCTAGGTAACAAATTTCAAATGGTCAAAAGCAATAATAAAAGTATTTTACTATGAGGTTGAATTTCTATTGAATTGAAGACACATGTTTATTAATTTTAGAAATTAGATCTATATTACTAATTTGCAGCTCCAGCGAGAACGTCTACAAAGCCAATTTGAAAGTTCGAAAAGAGCTGGACACGAATATTTTACTATGGAGAATTTAGACTGCTATATATGCCTTTGAGCGCAGAAACCGCAAGGATGCACACAAATAAAAGCTAAGCTACACTAGAAAAGATGATGAATCTAGGGGAAACATAGACGTTTTGGATATGAGAAAAAGATCTTTTGAAATTAGAAGAATTTGCACGTGGAATGGAAGACAAGCTCCACAAACTTATGTCGTGCAAGCAATACTACAAGTTGCTTTCAATGTTCAATATATTTCGATCAGTCAACAATGGCATTAAATAAACATGGTATAATTTGGAAGCCGAAAATCTTTAGAAATTATAAAATTTTCAAGCAGATACAGGGTTTACCTCTCCAGATCTTGTGTACATACGCCCACTATCTTTGCTATTTCTCTATTTGAGATCATGAGGGCAAACTGTGAGCAAGTACCACAGCACACCCCTGCCTCTTATTTCACTGTACTATACTATAGCATGCAAACTACCTTTTCTGCCTCAGATATTTACCATGCACTCACCGAAATCCAAATATAGCACTTCTATTCTACTTATACTGTTGTCCAGTGATTGTTATGTTGGGAAAATGCCACAATCAAGCCGCTACAACGCATCCTATCTGAAGACACTGATAGCTAAGGTGCTTTCAGCTGCTCACAAGATCTTCCACTGCTCCAGATTCACTTGCAGAACCAGCTCCAGATTCACGGATTTTTGGCCCAACAAGTCTTCTTCTAACAGTGGATTTGCTTCTCCAATATCACTGTACTTAGGGCACAAAATAAAAGCAACTCACAGTGGGTTTGCCGCATCATGTACCACTGTATAACAGCTTCAATGCATGTTGTTCACAAAAGACTTCGAGATCTACGACAATTATGCTTAGCGAAACAATAGCAACTATGCTTCGCGAACAGGCGTCCCAACGGAGGAGGCAGCAACCGCCACGTTTCGCTCATGCTTTTACGGGCAGATACGCTGCGTGCTAGGGCAGGGACTAGCTGCCCCGCAGCCCTTCTTGTTTTAAGTTAAATTTTGTTGTGATTTTTTTAAAAAAGTTTTGTTTTATAAAATGATCCCAATTTAAAATTTATGATAACTAAAACAAGAAATGTAAAATTCAACTATTTTAAACATGGATCTCATTCAAGTTATTTTAATGACATAAATACCTTTGTATTTTTGTTTCTTATAACTTAAACTACTTCCACAAATCAAATATATAAATAATCCAAAATTAAAACATTTAAAAACAAAATTATAATTTTGGTTTAAAAACAAAATTATAACTTGAAATATAATATTTTGGTTATTTATAAATTTATTAACTTATGATATAATGGCAAATTAATGAATTATAATTGAAATAGTTCATATTCAAATTCCAATTCATATGTTTTTAACATCGTTTTATAGGGAATTTTTCATGTTTTTAGGAATTTTTGTTTACTTCCATTATAAGAATTTTTGTTTACTTACACTATAAAAAGTAAAGTAAAATTAAATAAAATGTTTTTATTTATTTTTTATATTTTATTATAAAGCTAATTTCTTCTTTACATTTTTAATATTAATTTACATTATAGATATTGAATATTTTTATATTATACATGTTGAGATATTTTATTTATTTATTGTGAATTCAAAATAAGTATAGTTTAAATGTTTATTATTATTTTTTATCTTTATATTTAAATTTAAATCATACGATGTCTAATTATTTTTTATATTGTCCCTTTAAAAAATATATATATATATTCACTCAATAAAGAATATTACCTACATAAAAAATGAAAATAAATACATATATTTAAGGAAGGCACTAATAATTTGGCAAAAGCTTATGTTCTCTATGAAGGTGTTCTCATTTTTCATTCTTTTCATCTTTGCCACTTCATTGTATTTGGAGAATGTGTAATTCTCATCTATCACATGCAAAAGAAGAATCAAGCCAAGGATCTTTGATTGGAAGATATACTCTCCAGAATTGAGCCTTATATACCTTAATGGAATGCCATATTGATTGGTTTCACATCCAAAGAAATTAAAATAGTCTAATAGACTCCTAGGTAAATGTGGCCATCCACCTTAGTGCGAAATGTACCTTTAGTTTCAATGTACGATGTTGTTATTTCACAAGAGAGTGCACATTCTATTAAGTCCAAGCAGCTAAAGGCTTGTCTATTCAGGATAGACCTGATCAAAGCCTACGACCACATTGACAAGGAGCTTCTTAGGTCGATACTCCATAAGTTTGTTTTGGAGTACACGGGGGTTGATTGGATCATGGCTTGTGTGTCGACGGTAGACTTGGCAGTCATCATTAATGGGTTCCCAAACACATTTTTCCAAACATCTAGAGGATTAAGACAGGGATGTGCCTTGTCACCACTATTGTTCTTGATAGTGATTGATGGTTTGAGCAGAAGAATTTGGGAGGTTAGGTCTAGGGGGATTATCAATGGGTGCAGGCTTTCGAGGAACATTACTCTGTCACATTTGATGTTTATCGATGACATTCTTTTGATTCGAAAAGGAACCATCTTGGAATGTTTGGAATTTCATTAGATATTAACTAACTTTTTGAAGCATCGATTCTTATCATGAACAAGGAAAAGTCTGCTCTTATATCATTAGATGAGGAAGCAGATTCAATGAAGGAGATAACCAATATTTTGGGGTAAAGTCTTTTCCTTTGGATGATGGTTCTAGATATCTTGGTATTTTCATTAAGCCCAATTTTTATGAGATTAGTGACTGGGACTAGTTGTTGAAGAAATTTGAGAAGCAACTCAGATCATGATCTTTCAAATGGTTAACATTGGGTAGTCGACTTGCCATGATTAAGTCGGTGTTTCAAAATATTGCAATATATTGGATGCAGATTTTCAAGCTTCTTAAATCTACTATCAATAGAATCAACTCCATCATAGCGAATTTTTTGTGGGTTGAGTCTGTGAATAACAGGAAAATTCACTTGGTGCATTTAGAGTCACTGTCTAGACAAGTGTTTGCAGGTAATTGGGGTATTAAAGATCTTGAAAGGTCAATATGGTGTTGTTGATTAAAAAAATTATGGATATCTATTAACGACGAAGGCATTTGGCATCAGATAATTATGGACAAATATTTAAGGAACCATATATTGTTGAGCTAGATTAAAGAGGGGGCTCCAGAGAAAAAAGTGGTGTCGCTATCCTCAAGAAGCCTAATGAAAACTAAGCACTAGTTTCTTGGAAACATTAGATGGGAGATTGGCTCAGGATCAAAGGAAAAGATTGGTTTGGCAGCAATCAAAGGGATGTCAGGTAATCATACTTTGTCTCTCTCACTTCTAGATCATTTACATAGTAAAGGTCTTGTTTGGTTTAAATATATTTTCGTGGATAGAGGTCAAAATTTGCAACACATTTCTTGGAGAGAGCAGGGAACATATGTCTCTTAGGTGTCTTGGCAGAAGAATGGAATGAGTATATTCTTCACCTTAGAATGGAAAGTATTACATTGACAACAAAGAAAGATCAACTAATTTGTAATGGCAATATGGTTAAGGGTTAGTTATTGGTCAAAGAAATTTACTTATACACATCTCAGGGTCAATACTTGGATTCTAAGACAAGATGGTTTCAAGAATTGTGGCAGTGGAATATCCCACAAAAGCTGAAATGATTATAAGAAAGAAAGAAAGAAATTATTTTAACGTCCACGAGGCTAAAGATAGGCTATGGGACAAATTGCTTCTTCATATTTTCGATGTATTCAACCCTTTTTCTGTGAAGCTTCGTAATAAATGCTCCCATCTTCTCGACAAACCCCTCGCTAAATAGGTTATCCCAAGAGCTAGCTGCCAGCAAAGCTGCATAATTTTCCCTGTTGTCTTTGAAGGCCTCACATTCTAAAATGAAATGTTTTTCTATTTCCACTTTTCTGGAAGAACAAAAAATGTATACTCTTTTCTCCCACACTTATTTTGGCCTTTTCGAGCTCCTGTTCCACGACGGAGTTGATGAGAATTAGTCCTCAACTAAGCAATAAGAATTTTGGCTCTCACATGATAAAACTATCACATGTGCAAATTTACTCAAAAGAGGCTTTCTCGAGCATGGTAGATGTGCGCTTTGTCAGTGATTCTCAGAAGATGTTTATCATCTTGTTATTCAATTCCCATTTGTAGGCAGTAGTTTGGAGGGGAGCCCTTCATATTCTTCAACTTAGTACTTCTTAAAATCAGACCTCTATCAGTGCCTACCTGTCATAGTGGTTTGTAGATTACAAGGAATACAAATCACTACCCTTATACATTATATGGGGTATTTGGAGAGTGAGAAATGTTGAAATATGGCAACAAGAATATTCCAATTTAATTTGTCCTTGAATTAAATTGTGAATTAAAATCGAATTTAGTCTTAACAGCTACTTGGAAATAATTAATTAATTCATTTTGAATTAATTAGTTGGAGAAATTTTCAAGTTAGAAGTCTTTCTGAAGTTCATGCAAGAGTTATCCCTTAATTAAGGAGATAAGATTGAGTTATATTTGAGTTGTAATTAGTTAACTCAGTTTACTGAGTTAAGTCAAGTTAAATTAGTTCTCAAACTATTTGAGGAACTAATAGAGAGTTAACAGTCAGTTGATGCATGCATGCACTCAACTAGTGTACTCTAGTTAACTGAATATTCCCTCATCAGAAACTCATGCATGTCTATTCTGAGAAAGACCCAGTTGAGATTAAAGTTAAGGACAATGTACTATCAGTTGCATGTGTTTTCTTATAAGGAAAACTCATGCATGCAGTCAAGGAATCATTCCTTGAGGATTGCGTAGTTTTGACAGTGTGTGAGAGAGTGTTCCACTTGGTTGAAGGTGAATCATCCTAGAGGAACGACGCAAGGAAATAGGAGCTTGGAGGGCAGAGATGAAGGCTTGAGAGAAGCCAAGATTTCCTGTGAGGGTCTGTGAGGATTGTACTGAGAACTGGCTAGCTGCGATAGCTAAGGCTTTGTATAATTCCTATGTATTTCCACCTTGTATGATAATACAGATAGTGGGGTTTTTAGTTGAGGCTTTCTGGAAAGTATTTTCATGTGTATTGTTCCATTGATTCTTCTTCTTCTAGTTATATTGTTCCACTCGATCTTTAGGCTTCCACAAATTGATAGTAGAAGTAGGTTATAGTATTCTGCTTTGATTTATATTGCATTATCGGGTTAACCTACATCGGATTTTCTACATGGTATCAGAGTTGGATTTGTAGAAGATTTTCTACATGGTATTAGATCTAGATTTGTAGAAATTATTCTACATGGTATCAGAGCTATGAATAGTATACTGAGAAGAGAATTCAAAGTTTGAAGTTCAGGGTTGCAAGTGCAAATCGAATTCATATCATACTTCAAGGTTGGCAAATGGCGTTCTATGGCTTGAGACTCGAGTATGCCTTGGAAGGTAGCTCGAATGACATAGAATGGAAAGATAGAATGGAGGCTATATTAGAAGATAATGGCTTGAAGGAATTCATGGATCAAGAAATCCCAAAGCCAGCTTCAACTAATGCACAAGAGTTGGTTGAGTGGAAGCAGTGTGTGGCAAAGCCAAGATGGATCATCCTTGAGGGAGTTCGAGACCATATTATATCGAGTCTCCATGGGAAGGATACTCCATTTTCAATGTGGAGACATTGAAGGACCTCTACCAGAACAGTAGAGACTAGAGGAAATTGGCGCTTAAGGATAAGCTTCGAAGAATCAAGATGGAGAAGGGCAATACTATTTCCACATAACTGAACAAGCTCACCACTTGCAGAGATGAGCTTGGCAGTGTGGGAATAACTACTGTCGATGATGATATGGTGAGTCTCGCTCTCCTTGGCCTTCCAAAGAGTTGGAATAGCTACTAGGACTCTGTGCAGTGTGAATGGAAGGGAGAAACTGCCATATTGGAAACGACTGTGGTCGGATCTTATGTAGCAGGAGATTAGGAGGAGCACATGAGATGGTTCTTCATCCAAGAATGATGATGAAGAAAATGTGGCCTTAGCAAGTAAGGCAAGGAAAGGGAAGGGGAAGGCTTCCCATTTCAAATCGAATTCTTCTCATGGAGGGAAGAAGGGTGACATGTCTAAAGTAAGATGGTTTAATTGTCACAAGATGGGACATTATGTGACTAATTGCCCATCGAAGAAGTCCAAGAAGGGATCCTCGGAAGGATCAGAAGGTGAGGCATTAGCCTCTTAGTTTGAAATGGACTTTACCTTCATCACATGCATGGTGTCATCGATGATGGGTTGTGTCTGGTATCTTGACAGTGGATCCTCATTCCACATGACCGGTGATAAAAATTTATTCAGTACCTTGGAGGAGAAAGACCTCAAGATGCGCATAGAGATGGGTGACGACGAAAGGTATAGAGTTTCAGAAGTGGGCATGGTTGCTTTTCAAAGGGAGCATGGAGCTCCTATCACCTTGATAGATGTGAAGTATGTGCCTGGACTGAAGAAGAACTTGGTATCGATCACAATGTTGGAGGACAAAGGCTACGATGTTGTCTTCAGTAAAGGAAAGGTGTTCCTAAGACACATAGCCACGGGTTAGACCAAGATGATAGGGATCCGAGTGAAAATATCTATAAATTAGAGGTAGATGATTGTGCAGCATTAAGTACGAAAGAAGAATTGGTGCAAAGCCAAGACATTGGCGAGTTGTGGCATAGGCGGTTGGGCCATTTGAATCATGGGGCTTTGAAGATAATGCAGCAAATATCTATAAGACTTCCCAAAGGTAAACTTGAGCAAGTTGACACATGCAAAGGTTGAACCTTGGGAAAGTACACCAAGTCTTCCTTTCATGATCGAGATAGCCGAGCAAAGGCTATCTTAGAGCGAGTTCATACTGATGTGTGTGGACCATTCTCGACGACATCCACAGTGAAGTAAAGGTATTTTGTGATTTTCGTTGATGACTATTCTCGTAAATGTTGGATTTATTTCATGTAGAAGAAGGACCAAACTTTCATAAAGTTTTGTGAGTTCAAAGCTTTGGTAAAGGAAGAGTCAGGAAAGAAGATCAAGGCAATGAGAAGCGACAACGGTGGAGAATATGTCTCTCAAGAGTTTAAGGACTTCTATGCAATGGAAGGAATTAAACAAGAGTTGACGGCACCTCATAACCCACAACAGAATGGGGTGGCCGAGAGGAAGAAAAAAACTATTGTAGGGGCAGCACGGGCAATGTTGCATGACCAAGGCCTACCACTTCACTTATGGGCTAAGGCATGCAACACAATGGTCTATTTGCATAATAGAAGCCCGCATCACATACTTGGGATGAAGACACTAGAGGAAGCTTTCTCCAGTAAGAGACCAGATGTGGGTCACTTCAATATCTTTGGCTCATCGATATATTTCCATGTGACAAAGGATGCATGGAAGAAGCTTGAGCCGACAACAAGGTTGGGGATATTTGTGGGGTACACTAATACACCTCACAACTATCAGGTGTACTTGCCTACCAGTCAAAGGATAGTGGTTCGCAGAGATCTCATGTTTGATGAGTAGAAGGCCATGTGAGTTTCCCTTGAGAGGGAGCTCCAACTACAAGCTATGGAGGAACTGTTGGTTCCTAAGGAGGAGGAGCCTCAGACTGATGCGGAGCAGTCGCATGCAGAGGTTCCAGGAGTGCAAGACATCCACTCAAGCAGAGTCTTCCAGAGATGGACGGAATTGCACAAGAGAAGCTGACAGATTGTTGGAGGATGCGAGAGAGAATGTGGGAGCACCATCTTCTCAGGGCAGACAGAGGACGTCACCTGAGAGGTACACTAGATACATGACCCTTGATGGGGAATGTGCTGAGACCGACACATCTTTCTTTGAGGAAGCAGTGTAGCAGCCGATTCGGGTTGATGCTACGGTGGAGGAGTATGACTCCATATTTCGTAAAATTGTTTGGGACATGGTTCCGAGACCGGAGAACAAGTCAGTTGTGAGTTTTTGTTGGCTTTACAAGGTAAAGCAAGCTGCTGATGGTAATGTGGAGAAGCATAAGGCAAGATTTGTTGCCCATGGCTTTTCACAAGTCGAGGGTGTTGACTATGACGAGACTTTTTCTCCTGTCGCAAGGTAATCATCTATCAGATCTATATTGGCACTATCAGCACAGATGGGTTGGAAGATCCATCAAATGGATGTGAAGATTGCATTCCTCAATGGAAATATTGAGGAAGAGGTGTACATAGAGCAGCCAGAAGGTTTTGAGACCTTTGATTGTGAGTCGAATGTGTGCTGACTCAAGAGTGTTGTACGGGCTAAAGCAAGCACCTCGTGCTTGGTACAACAAGATAGACAACTACTTCACCAGGTTGGGCTTCACATAGAGTGAAGTAGATGTGAACCTGTACCACATCGTGGTGGAAGGTAAGTTATTGATCATCATTCTCTATGTTGATGATATCATATTGACTGGTGATGATCAGTTGATCGTGTCTTGCAAGGAGGACTTTGCAAGAGAATTCGAGATGAAAGACATGGGTCTCATGCATTACTTCCTTGGCATGGAAGTGTGGCAGAAGGATGGGGAGTTGTTTATGTCTCAGGGCAAGTATGCCAACGAGATACTCAGGAGATCCCACATGGAGAATTGCAAGCCCATGCAGAATCCTCTAATAGGTAACTGGAGGACGGAGGTTGCTACTTCAAGAGAAGTGGTAGAGGCTATTGCGTACAGGCAGCTTGTGGGTTCACTAATGTACTTAGTGAACACATGACCAGATTTGTGCTATGCAGTGAGCCAGCTGAGTCAGGCAATGGTTCAGCCTACCAAGATGTTTTGGAAGGCGGCAAAGCATGTATTGAGATACCTTAGAGGCACATCTCAGTATGGATTATGGTATAGATGGACAAAGGGAGTGAAGCTACAGGGCTTCACTGATGCAGATTGGGTAGGGAGTCCATAAGATCGAAAGAGCACATCAGGAGGGATTTTCAACCTGGGTTCAACAACAATTTCTTAGTACAGCAGGAAATAGAGGTTAGTTGCACTCATCTCGACAGGGGCATAATACATGGCTGCAAGTTAGGCAACATGTGAGGCCATCTGGATACGGAAAATCCTAGTTGGTTTGTTTGATCAGAGGATGGATCCAACTATGATCTATTGTGATAATCAGAGTTGTATCAAACTCTCTGAGAATCCAATATTTCATGATAGGTCCAAGCACATCGACATTCGGTATCATCATCTCAGAGACTGTGTAGCGAGGAGGATCATGTTGCTGCAGTGTATTTTGAGAGAGGAGCAAGATGCTGACATTTTGACAAAGGCATTGTCAAAGTGTAAATTTGAGTTCCTTAGAGACATGATCGGGGTGGCAGATAATCCCTTTCTTGTTGAGAGGGAGTGTTGAAATATGGCAACAAGAATATTCCAATTTAATTTGTCCTTGAATTAAATTGTGAATTAAAATAAAATTTAGTCTTAACAGCTACTTGGAAATAATTAATTAATTCATTTTGAATTAATTAGTTGGAGAAATTCAAGTTAGAGGTCTTTCTGAAGTCATGCAAGAGTTAACCCTTATTAAGGAGAAAGATTGAGTTATATAGTGTAATTGTTACTCAGTTACTGAGTCAAGTCCAGTTAAATTGTTCAAATGTTTAGACAATAAGAGTTACAGTCAGTTGATGCATGCATGCACTCAACTAGTGTACTCCAGTTAACTGAAGATTCCCTCATCAGAAACTCATGCATGTCTATTCTGAGAAAGACCTAGTTGAGATTAAAGTCAAGGATAGTTACTATCAATTGCATGTGTTTTCTTATAAAGAAAACTCATGCATGCAGTCAAGGCATCATTCCTTGAGGATTGCGCAGTTCTGACAGTGTGTGAGAGAGTGTTCCACTTGGTTGAAGATGAATCATCCCAGAGGAACAGCGCAAGGAAATAGGAGCTTGGAGGGCAGAGAGGAAGGCTTGAGAGAAGCCAAGATTTCCTGTGAACATCTGTGAGGATTTTACTGAGAGCTGGCTAGCTGTGAGAGCTAAGGCTTTGTATAATTTCTATGTATTTCCACCTTGTATGATAATACAGATAATGGGGTTTTTAGTTGAGGCTTTCCCCAAAGTATTTTCATGTGTATTGTTCCATTGATTCTTCTTCTTTTGTTTAGATTGTTCAGCTCGATCTTTAAGCTTCCGCAAATTGATAGTAGAAGTAGGTTATAGTATTATGCTTTGGTTTATATTGCATTATCAAGTTAACCTACATCAGATTTTCTACAAGAAATGCTAAGTTTTTTTATCAGAAAGATATGGACGTGAGATGTACTAATATTTAGATCTCTACATTTTTTATGGAGAAAGGCCCAGTTCCAAAAAAGATATCAAAAAGACGTTTTATTAAGAAGGATATTTGGAATAGGTTCCCAACTGGTTTCTTTGATAGGGCATCAACATCAGAGTAGTGCGGCAGCCCGATGTTAATAGTCATGAGGCCTCGAGATAAGTTAAGATGGTTTAATGGTTATGGTACTAACACTAGAGTGGAGTTGGTTTCACTGTGGGGGTATCCTAATGTGCCAAGTGGTTGGACTTATCTCAGATTGATGTATATGGTGATTTTAAGGCAACCTTTGATTGGGAAAATACAAGATTTTCATCAGAGGCTCCAACTCTCTCACATTGGATGGATCGAATCATGTCACTTGATCTTGTCATTCAAAAGGATTTCTGTCTCCCACATAGTCCAAGAGCATAATGAAGAGGCTGATATATTTTCAAAAGAAGGATGCTACCAGGTGTTGGGCAAGATAGTTTACTCAGTTTTTTCCTGTGGCGTGTTCCGAAGGTCGAGGTATATTGAAATCTAAGAGGAGCTTGTCCAGATATCTTTTCTATTTTTTGTTTGTTTGTATTGATGGTTGTATTTGCAGGTGTGTTACTGACTATTCCTTTTTTGGGTTTATGCTCAGGACCTTTATTAACTATAGATATGATTATATTAGTAGTCAGTATTTAATGAAAAGTGAGTTCGTGTCCCAATTGTTTGTTTTTATTTTTTCCTATCGTTGTTCATGTAATCTTGGTGGCTATTATTTTTGTCAATAATGAAGAAACCCACTTATGGAAGTGGTACACAGAACCCTTTTCAGGATATTACAACATAGTCATGTCCTGCGACTTGAACCGAGGTGGGGAGGTTATCGTTAAATTGTCTTAACCACCCGGGCTATACATCATTGACAATCTTGGTGGTTGTTCGTGGACATTAAAGTTGCATTATCCTCTAGGCAATCGATAAATGTGTAATTCACTGGGCATTCGTGGTGTTTGGTGGCAACCTGGGTCCTCCTGTTTTCCTCCATCTAATTCTGAGTGATCGGATATGATTTTAAGTTCTTGGATCTAACTTTTTTTGGGCCACAACATCTCAAAAAAGGAATCTCACTCTAGAAATACCCCATAGAGACCAAGAGAAAAAAAACCCAAGGAAAGAAGAAAGAAAGAAAGAAATTATTTTAACGTCCATAAGGCTAAAGATAGCCTATTGGACAGATTGCTTCTTCATCTGCTTGATGTATTCAACCCTTTTTCTGTGAAGCTTCAAAATAAATGCTCCCATCTTCTCGACAAACCCCTCGCTAAATAGATTATCCCAAGAGCTAGCTGCCAGCATATCTGCATAATTTTCTCTGTTTACTTTGAAGGCCTCACATTCTAAAATGAAATGTTTTTCTGTTTCAACTTTTCTGGAAGAACAAAAAATGCATACTCTTTCATCCCACACTTATTTTGGCATTTTCCAGCACCCTGTTTCACAACGGAATTGATGAGAATTAGTCCTTAACTGAGCAATAAGAATTTTGGCTCTCCAAGAGATATTGGCCTATATGTATGCTTTTGGTTGATGACTATGAGTGGGATTAAACACTTCAATATAATGTTTTTTCTTTCTTCCTAGCTCCTTATCACAAGTAAGCTTGTGGAACTTTTCCATAACAAAAGCTTTTATCTCTTTGTTGCTTATGGGACATGCGTTCAAACAAATGCCCCATTTACTAAACCATTTGTTATTTTGTTGCATCCAAGTATTTTTCTCTTGCACAATCTTTCATTAAAGACAACCTTAGGCCATCTACCATCTTCCATTTGTTCAATTTTTTTTAAATACCTTATGACTCGCACCATAGCAATTGCTTCAATAGGAGCAGTCCCTGTTTCACTTAACAATATAGCATAAGGAACTTCACTTTTAATTTTGAATTTTTTTGTAATCAAACGCTTCTAAATTTTCTCAATTTCTCTCCATTGCATGTCAGATGTACTGCTGGCCCATAGTTCACAACCATAGAGAATCACCAGAATCACTAGAAGCCCAAAAAGAGTTTGAGTGGTTTTCCAGTCCCATAACTCTACCTCTCTACACCTACTTTGAAAAGCATAAAATGATTTCCAACCCCCCAAAGTTCTTCTCTTTCTACAACCATTCCAACTAAGATTTTTGTTGAAGTCAATTCCAAGATATTTGTAATATGCAACTTCTTCCAAAATGCTGCCTTCAAAGTAGAACTTGTGTTGGTTATGTTTTCTTTTCTTAGAGAAAACCATTGTTTTGCTGATATTGAATTGCATCCCCACACTTCTACAAAAATTCTCAATGGATAGTAAGTGCTCTTGCAAACCAAGAGTCGATTTAGCAAGTAGAATAAGGTCATTTGCATACAAAAGAAGCCTTATAAAAAACTTGCCCAAATAGATACCATCACCCCTTGTGAATTTAACCACTCCTCAAGCTTGTCGATATATAAACCAAAAAGGGTAGGAGACAGTGGGAAACCTTGCTTGACCCCGATATTGCTTTTGAAACTTTAAGAAATGTTTGTTGATGTTCTAATTTTGACTTTCACCTCTTCATACAGCCTATGCACAACTGCTCTCAAATGTTTAGGAACCCCAAGTTCCTCCATTCTGTGCCAAAGCTTATCCCTAGGAACCGAGTCAAACGCTTTTCTAAAATCAACAAAGCAACAAAAGACTTCTTCCTTTTTCTACCAAACTTTTTCAATGATGTGCCTTAAATTTATACAATGATCAATTGTGGAATGTTTAGGTCTATTAGCATGCTTATCTCTTTCTTCTGCCCACTTGCTAATTTTGTTTTCTAGCATGCTTCCAAATAGCTTTGGAAACAAAGTGTTTATCGTGATGGTCCTATAATTGGAGGGATTATTGATGTCACCTCTCTTGAAAAGAGGTATTTCCAGACTAGTTGTCCAATCTTTGGGGAGCCCCTGTTGTATGATGTTGTTGAAAATTTTTGCAATATGAGGCGCAAGAATTTTTTAGCCCCACTTTAGATATTTTGCTTGGAGTTCAGCTAAGTCTCTTGTTTTTCCAACACCCAACTTCTTGATACTCATCTCTACCTCTTGCACTGTGAAGAGTTCAATATCAGTATTGACCAAGGGGGGGGGGGTCACCCTTGGGATCTTGCTCATAGAGTTGTCTTGCATAGTCAAACCATTTAGAAGTTGTAATATAATTTCCAGTTTGTATCTTTTTCGCTTGGAGCTCCTTCTAAAATAATTTGGGATTATTTTTCACAAGGAAGATTAGTTCTTCCCTCCTTGAATATGAAATCAATGTTTTTCTTGCTTAATAACTGTTGTAAGCTTTATGTTATCCTTGTTTGACTCTTTCCATGTTCTCCTTGCCTTTTTGCTTTCCTCGTCAAACCAAGCATTAACCGGAAAGCAATTTGTTTTAGGCTCCTTAATTTTTACTCTTTTGCACTTTGCAAGTGCACATTGAATTAAATGTGTTAATTCATGACTATGAAGGTTGTGAATTGTGATTTTCTCCTTTTTGAAGATCCTCTCTAGCGTCATTTTGAAGGTATTACAATTTTTTGGGGTCAAAAGAATTCTGCCCTGTGGGGGGTTTTGTTGGACGTACTGACTTTTTTTACTCTAATTGTTTCTTTCCAGTCCAAGAGAAACATAAATAAATTGGCTTGTGATCTGATTTTAAGTCCCACATCTGATCTCCAATCAAGACTTCCTCCATTTTCTCACACAAACCATGCGAGCAAATTACATAATCTACTACACTTGCTCCATTGTAAGTATTGCAAGTGAAATTACCGGACTTTGCCCATCTAGTAAAGCCATTACAAATGATGGAATTAAAGGCCCCACATAGAGTAAGCAATTGTTCACCAAAGAGATTGTAGCCCTTGTCCTCTGAAATTGTTTCCCACTGATTATTACTCTCTTCCGTAAGCCAAATAGGGTGATAATCATCTTTATAACAAAGAATGCTAGCTTGCTCACTTTCATTCCTAGCATTGAAATCACTCACTATAAGGACTTCACCTAGCTATGAATACGTTGCAATATCCGCTTTTAAGACTGCAAATTGATCTTTGTGGTCAAGCCCTCTACCTTTTTAGATTTTTGAAACTTGCGGCACAAAATAGCATGCTGCAATTTTGATGTGGTTTCCATTTTCTGATATATTAAACCAAATGAATTGATTATTTGAGTCTTCTTTTTCTAACTGAATGAGATGACCTTCTTTCTCCCTTATTAAAACCAAGATACGCCTATGCCCTTTGCCATTCCATGCTACCTTGTTCCACACTTCCATCTTCCAGTATCCTTCAAACAGAGGTGTCTTGCACCCTTCATGCTCATGTGTTTCTATGAGGCAAATTATGTCTGTGTCTTTTGTAATAGGCCCTAACCCAGGTCCTCGTCTCCATGGGTAACCTCTACAGTTCCAACAAAACAATCTAAAGGAAACCTGGGTATGACTTGATTGCTATTTATTTTGACATGCAAGACTCACATTTAAGTCTTTGTCCCTGCTTTCCCATACTGACCTTGCTTCCTAATTTCCCGTTGAAGAGTTTGTTGCCTCTTCTTTATTACCATCTTGCTGCTCTGTTTTGGAAGGAGGTCCAAATCACGTTATCACAGGTTTGCCTTTATAAATCCATGCTCTCTTTCCTTCATCTCTTGCTGCCCTAACCTTTAACATTTCCTCTCTTCTTTCCTCCTGTTGTTTTACAGTTAAATACTCTTCTAGGAAAAAACGAGAACCCCTCAAGAGATATTTCTTACGTAGAATGATATATTTATCATGCAAGCTAGGCATGATGACTTTTATGGACCTGGTTATCTCCCTGTTAAACTTACCCACCCTCCATGCTTGCATATTTGTCATTGCCATAGCAACTTGTCTTTCAAGAAGTCTCTTGCAAGGTCAAGGGTACATTCATTTTTCCCATATTCTCTCACCCCTTTAATAATTATGTTTGCTGCCCTATTTTGTCTTTCCTTGCCTTCTCTATCTTGCATGTTGCCAACCTAAATGTTTGTTTCTCTTTACTTATTAGCATAATTTCTAATAACTTGAGCCCAAGTTTTGGAAACTTTGGTGGAATCTCCTTTCCTTTCTTCTCTTTCTTTCTCTTCATGGTTGTCTATTTGGGAAATCATTTTCCCTTTATCCTGGGACGATTTTGCATTCACCACCTTTGTACTTTCCATGATAGATTTATTTATGTTTTGCACATCTGCCTTCATCTGTTGTCATTATGTCTTCCCTATCAAGAGAGATTCTTGTAACAATGCCACTTATTCTTTTAAAACTTTATTGCTTTCTGCCAAAGCCTTGTTCTCAGCTAGTATTATATGAATTTTATGATCTATTTCCTGCTCTTAAACTTCTAAAACATCCAACCTTTGTTTTGCATTTAACAATTCTTTCACATAAAGATAAGATGACCAGGTGAGAGGTGTGGATGTGGGATTATATAAGGTAGAATCATCAATGACTTTTCCTCTAGACTTCTTGTTGCCACGTACTTGTAGAGGGGACTTGTTTGAGTGCTTCTTGCGAAGGGCTCGAGTACTTTCCTTTTTAGACCATTTTTTCCTTGTCTAACCCCATTTTAGACGGGCTAGTCTTCATTTTAAAATGCTCCGATATTGTTTGGCATTGACCCAAACCCACTTCCCAACTTTGGTGGATGAGGCAATTTTCGCTTGTCCTAAATCATTTGTCTCCGCATGTTCTGAAATTTATTGTCCCTTTCTCATGTTTGAATGCATTTGTCATCCAACCTGTTTCGAGAAATATGTGGGTCTATAAAATGCCAAGATTACTTCGCACTGCTCCTTGTTGTTCAGGTTATTGCTACTCCTTTCTCGCTGCTTAATACTTCTTCTGCATAAAAACTTCCTACTCTCACATTGCTCACTGCTAACCACACTCTTCACATTGCTCAATGCTCATCGTTCATTGTTTTCTTCTCTCACTGTTGTCCACGCTGCTCATCAACATAAAACTTAAAACCTCTAGTTAAAATCCATGTGGAATGAATGGCCTCAAATAAGCCCCTGCCGAGCCTAGAAATAAAAAACCGGCAGATCGTACAAAAATAAACCTCTACACAATGATGACCGAGAAGCTCGTAACCAAGTGGGAGATGAGAATGAACTTGTAAGAACTTGGCATATTATATAATATTCATTGATTGGTCAGGTTTTAACAGTCAACACGACACCAAATCCAGTCAAGCAAAACTCTCGCTGCAAATATTCAGGCCACGATAGGGTAAGAAATGATAACTAATGTTGTAGACTATGTCGTCCTTGTTGTAATCAGTATATATATACGAGTGTTTTTGAATCCCTAAGAACGTGAACTATCAAATTTATAAAGGAGATACTCCGAACAACACGAAAAATGAGCGTTGATTCCCTACCATTCCCATGGAGTCGAGGTGCTTGCAGGCTTCATTTTTGTGGGAAAGATGCCTCTTCTTAATTTCCCATTAGATTGTCACTGGTTGATCTCATAATTTCCCATTAGATTCTCTAAAATTGTTGTGTCCCTAGAAGCGACATGACCAGTCCGTTGAGGGGTGATAAGCGGTTGTTGTCTTTTGCAAATACGCCTCTCTAAAGTTTCTGAGGAGGGTCAGTTACTACATTGACTATTGAGCACTAGTTTATAATCAAGTTCCATGTTGGCCTCGGTTTGGGAGGTCACTTGGAATTTTTACTTCGTAATAGAGGCTGTCAGACCCTATCACTCAGCGCAGGCATGACATGGGCTGAGCAGATAACTTGGGCCAAGGATATCACTTGGTGCATACGTTACACATGCTGAGTAGATAACCTAGGCTCAGGCCTGTAATTTGATGCATAAGTATTTAAGTTTTTGGTGACCAATATCTTAGGGTTAGTTTAGTTGGTCTAGCCCTCCTAGTTAAAGAGATTATGGATTAAATTTTTGAACACTTTCAGGGTTACGCTATGTGGTTGAGCAGGTAAGAAGTGATTTTTTTCAAGCAGATCTCCCTCATACAAATATTCTATGGATATAACAATCACATATCTTTCTTTAGGGACAGTGAACCACATAGAAAGAAAAAAAGAAAGAAAATTACTGGTCATAAATTCTAATGAGTGATTTAGATAGAGACTAATTTAGACAACCTATAATGCACATATTTATCGTCACCATTCTTTGGTGGATCGACTAGATTGATACTTTTATAGACATAGAGGAATGTAGTGATTTTTATAGACACAAAGAGGAATGCAGAGAAAGACTGGAGTAGTTACATCTCTAATTCAACATTGTTGGCATACATTTCATAGGAAAAATAAATAAATTAGTGTTATAGAGCTAAACTAGTGAGTTATTATGCTTAGAAGATTCTTCTTCTAAGTATAACTCCCTACAAGCCTACTTCACACTCACAAACCTATATAAAACATAAAAATATAGGCACGAACTTGACAGGCAAGATAAATTTGAAATTCCAGGCTTGGCTAGACCAAGGATCTCACTCGGTGTAGACGTTACACAAGCTAAGCTTCCCTTTGCTTCCTACTTCACACTCACAAACCTATATAAAACATAAAAAGATAGGCACAAAAAACAAATGACTGTCACCAAATTTCCACTTGACAAGAAAGATAAATTTGAAACCCCAGGCTTGGCTAGACTGAGGCTCTCACTCAGTGCAGATGTTACACATGCTAAGCTTCCCTTTGCTTCCTTGTTTTTTGCCCCTTTCCATATGGTACATTTTATTGCCTAGGGAAATAATCTTATTTGTGTGCAAGTGGACTCATATTGGATGAATTTATGTCTTTTAATAGTTAGTAGAGATTTATATTACCTGCATTATTTGATAATTGTTCAATAATTATAGTTTGGTGTGTATTTATTGAGTTTGGTATGTTTTTATCAGTAATAGCTGGACATTTTTTGTAATAGCTTGAGGTTGATACATGTCCATTGATACAAATGATCATATTTGGTCTCTCTAAAAAAAGGGGGAAAAACGGAGCATCGCAACAAAAACGTGGTGAGCTAAGAAGCAAAGACACGTCTACTTGATTTTTTGGGTATTGTAGAGATATATGGGATCTAGTAATTCTTTAGATCTAATGTGTTTGTTTATCAATATTAAAAAGCAATCTAGCATAATTTGGTTCATATCTAGTGTTGTTGTTTTTTTTTTTGGTGGAATAGTTTGTTATTAAAAAATGGTGAATCCTAGCACCAACATCTTCAATTTAGGATTGGGAGTGCAAATCCATAAAGGACAACATTATTATGCAAATTAGGGATTGCAATACATCTCAAGAAAGGTGAAACACTTAAAAAGTTGCATGAAATCTTAAACTCCAATCAAGTGTTAGAGTTTTCTAAATCAAGATGGAGGTAAATGAAAACATTAGTGATTTCTTTCTTAAAAGAAAAAAAAAATTATGATCAAACTTGGTGCTATTGGTGAAAATATTTCAAACAATGATTTTAATAACAATTACATTAAATTGGATGGTGGATGTTCATCATATGTTCATCACTAGACTTGCAGTTAGGGAAAAGGACCCTACATTTGGTGAATTGATAGGTATTCTTTGTAGGATGAAGAAAGAAAGAAGAATCTCAATGGCAGATCTCATAGTTGAGATTTGGCATTGGCAGCCAAAGGGAAGCAATCATACAAAGGAAAGCTAGCGGACAAGGACAAAGGAGGAAAGTCATAGTCAAAACCACATCAAGATACAATTCCACCAAATAAAAATACTTATATGAAGAGGAAGGATGGATGCTTCTACCATGGTAAGGTTGGAAAATTTGCTAAATATTGCAATAAAAATAATTTTAATGAGTCCAAACAAGAAGACATTTAGGAAATTTTATTGTTAAAGAAACCACAATTAGTGATAGTCTCAAAAATCTCAAATTTTTCATTTCATATGCTACTTTATCACCATATATTCATGATGTTAAAGCATGGTTTATTGACTCTAGTGCTTCAATTGATATGACATACAAAAAGGAACAGTTTGACACCTATCAGTAAAATAAGAATGGCAGTCGTATCTATCCTTGAGATGACAAATCTCATGAAATCAAAGGTTATGACAAAGTATGTATAACTTTACTAAATGGCCATGTGAGACAAATTCAAAATGTGATGTATGTTCCTAGAATCAAACAAAAAACTAATCTTAGTGTCCACCATTGCATATCAGAATCTCAGTTGAATTCTTTAAGTCACATTGTATTGCGAAGGATATACATGATAACTACAACATCATAGCTATACGAGTATGAGTTGGAGGAATTCACAAGCTTGATGTTAACAAGGTATATCTCAAGCAATGACATTTACAACCATGATAACAAACGAGTTATGACACCAAAGGTATGGTCATCTCAATTACAATGATCTTGAGTTACTTCAAAGGAAAGGAATGGTGGAAGCTATTCCAAATTTTAAGGATGAATATGTTGAATGTGAAGGGTGTGCATTAGAAAAACACCATAGGGAAGAGTTCCCTACAAGAATAAAAAAGAGAAAGAGGGAAATTCTTGAGCTAATACATATATTTGTGTGTGGTCCTATGTAAATTAAGTCATTGAGTGGAGATTCATATTCCTTGTTTTCACTGATGATAAAACTAGATACACATAGGTGTATTTTATCAGAAGTAAAAAAGATGTATTTGAATACTTCAAGAAATTTAAAAATATAGTTGAGAAGCAAATATGAAAACACATCAAGATCCTCAGTTCAAATCAAGGGGAATAATTCACATCCAGGGCATTCAACAACTATTAAAAAAGTCACGGAATTCAACAACAGATTATAGTGCCACATACTCCTAACCAAAATGGTGTAGTAGAAAGGAAAAATGGAACATTGGTTGAATGTGCTCGAAGCATGATAAAAGGTCAAAATGTGTCTAATGGCCTTTGGGTTAAAGCAATTAGCACTACTATATATATGAAAAATAGAAGTCCTAAAAAAATTTAGAGCATAGAACACCTTATGAAGCATTTCATGGCTATAAACTAGTAGTGAGTCATTTGAGAATATTTGGAAGCACAACATTTTCTCATGTTCCTAAAGAAAATAAGAGAAATTTTGATGCCGGGGAAATCAAATACATCTTCATTATTTGTTGTAATGATTATAAAGCTTCTAAAATGTGTGATCTAATTACTGACAAAGTTTTTGCAAGCAGAGATGTTGTATTACATGAATGTACATACGGGATGCCAAAAGGAGAGAATAATGTATCAAAATTACCTTAATACAAGAAAGCAGGAGAAGATGAAGAACAATAGGTTGACGTTGAAGAACAAGGTAGCACTGAAGATACTAGCACACCAAAAGGAAGTGGAGTGTGTCCAAAAAGCAATGAGCCTTTACGAAGATTAATAACGAAAATTCAGACACCAATCAAGTATAAAGATTATACATTAATGACTCAAGTTATGAATATAGTTGAGCCTTCAAATTATGAGCAAGTCAAAGATCATAAAGATTGGATGGATGTCATGAAAGAAGAATATGATTCTATTATGAAAAATGATACATGGGAATTGACAAAATTGCCTAAGGATAAAGTTCCATAGGCTCAAAATGGTTATTCAAAACTAAATTTAATGTTGATGAAACTATTGATAAATATAAAGCTAGACCGATAGCAAATGGATATTCACAAAAAGAAGGGATAGATTATGAAGAAACTTTTTCACCTGCAACTAAAATGAACACCATTATAATGATGATTTCATTGGCTACTAAGCATAATTGGAAGTTAAATCAATTAGATGTCAAGTCAACATTTTTCGATGGAGAATTAAGGGAATAATTCGATCTTGTTCGGCGAGAAGGTTTTGTATAACAGGGAGAACAACATATTGTTTTCAAGTTAAATAAAGCATTATATGGACTCAAACAAGAACCTAGGTCTAGGTATGTGAAGATTGATAAATTATTCTCTCAACAAGTCTCTAAACAATAATCGAGAATAGTTATTATATTAAAATACAATGAGCTAAAGCTTGGTTTACATACATGATTATCATAAGCAATTTGAAACTAGTGGACATTGTCAAAATGGAGTATGTATGAACGACCATATAAAGAATTCTAACCTTGAAGCCTTTGAAAAAAAGGTTAATATATGTAGTATTCCACTTGTGCATTTGCCAATGTTTACCTAACAAAAACCAAAAATTATAAATCATCAAAATGTCACAATAAATCATGAGGAATTAGTTCTCCACTTTGATTTATGAGTCTCTACCCTTAAGGAAGGCGGACATGCACCTTTTTCCCGTACCACCAATTTTCACCTCGATTTAGCCTTAACCTCAAATTATCCATGTGATCAACCTTGGAGTTGTTTGAGCTAAGAACACAGAGACATTTATTCTAAGGATAGATTGATACAACTAATAAATCCACTTGAAAATATTACTTGACTTTGTATTTGAGGGGAGATATCTTGAATATTAATGGTGAATTATTGTTGGGTCTTGAAAATGTCATTCATTTCCATTACACTTTCACTATTATGTCCATTATATCACCTCCATTTCACCTCCATTTCACTACCATGTCACCACATTCATCCCACTTTCATTATCATAGGGCCACAATTATGTTTTTCCAAACTTTATTAATTCTTAGTCTTTTTAAGTGAATTTGTGGTTAAAAATTAGAAAATAATGTGCATATGCTTATACCTAACAAGTGGGTTGAGATTGTTGACATGTGTAGGTCCAAAGGAGGCTTCTAGAAGACCCTTATGTGGCACTCTAAGGCCAAATTCGAATTTGAGTGGAAAGAATCATGGGATCATGAGGATATGTATCACATCTCCTAATTGTATTGTAACTCTAAGAAGACATGCGTCTTATCAATTCCTATTTTGATTAGGACTCTACAGGTAGAGGGAGAGATTCATGGATTCTCATTAATGAGATGGCTTCTCATCTTTTTGTATAAATAGGAGATCTTTCTCCTTCATTTGTTAGCTTAGAGCTTGTTAGCTTGTGAGTCTTAGCTTGTTAGTTCTTAAGCTTGTTAGCTTGTGAGATGGCTTTGGAAAGCTTTAGAGAGCTTTGTTGTACTTTGTAATTTTGAAGAATTTGAATAAATATTTGATGTTCTCAACATGGAAGGAGATGTGAAGTAGATGTCATGGAGCACATTAGAATGTAAGGTAGAGTAGATTTTATTTTGTAATTTTGCTTTGATTTCATTATGTCATTTGATTACTTTCAAGTTTGATAGTTTAGATTTTCCATTCATGCAATTTTAATTCATGTAAGTGTGTTCAATTGGTTGATTATAGATTAGTTTTTCTTTACATGTTTTTGCATCAAATAGTGACATGAGATTTACCTCTCTGCTGACTTTGTTTTTTTAGTTTTTCAATTTCATTTATGCTTTGATTTTAGTCTTATTCATTTGCTTTGTTAGTTAGTTTAGATATCAACTTGCTCAAGTTATTGATGATTACCTCCGAAAGCCATAGCTTAGACTACCTGGCGAGGGATCAGACTATGAATTGATTTGATTTGATTTTAGTTTTACTTTTCTGCAATTAGATATCAGATTGCTCAAGTTATTGATGATTACCTCCGAAAGCCATAGCTTAGACTACCTGGAGAGGGATCAGACTATGAATTGATGTGATTTGAGTTTAGTTTTACTTTTCTGCAATTAGATATCAGATTTCTCATGTTATTGACAATTATCTCTGAAAGCCATAGCTTAGACTACCTGGCGAGGAATCGAACTATGAATGATGTGATTTGATTTTACTTTTATTAATTTGCAGTTTTTGATTTGTTTGAGTGCAATAGATTAACTTTTATTTTCGTATTTAGACAAGCAGCAGAGACAGTGATTTCATTATCAGTATTTCATCTTTATTTTTTTATTGAAGTAGCTGCATACTTACACTTTTGTTTAAGTACTAATTCCATTAATAACATGTTTTGAGATCTTTTGAAGTGCTAAGTTTTGGAAGTTACCATTAGGGACATAAACCTTTTCTTGAAATCTACATCCATACTTGACCTTTAAAAGTATTCTTAAGACTTTAGAATAGGATTTCCATTTGCATTAGACACTTTAGGAGATCAACAAAAACAAAACCCCAAAACAAAATAAAATCTATAAAATAACGAAGTAAGAAAAAGGTTAACTAAGCACATATGGTGCACCACACTTCATCAGTTTACGATACCCGGATTGATAATTTATGTAGAGCAATTTAAGACGTTAAATTGACTAGACAATTATATTCAAGGAAACATGAAAAACAATCACCTCCTAAATTCCCAAATTCACAATTTGCATCAAACCCTGATATAAGGCATATGCTTCAACAACATTGTTGGAATTGGGACTTAAACCCCAAGCATACCTATGCTCTTCTTGATTCTCAGGGGAAAAAATTACACCCCCCTCCCCTGCTCCTGCCACCCTTGGGTTTCCTTTTGCTTCTCCATGGAAGCTTAAGAAGAAATATTTCTACTCTAAAAACCATTGATCAAATTTCGCCTTAGATAATCTTACTTTCCAACTCCCACTATGATGTGTTTTCTCCCTATTGGCCCACTTTATATCATAAACTTTAATCCATTATGATTCCTCCCCATTTAATTTCTGATCCTCTTCAATTATTTTCTTAGCCTGGAAATATTCTCCAAGAAACCCTATTTTTTATCCCACTGTCCCAGTGGCATCCACCCTTTCATCTTGAAATAAAACCCAATTTTTCGCCAGCTAAATTTTCTAACATACATATTGAAATAATACTTCCTAGATTATATTCATTGATTTTTTCCTAGATTATCTTCAATAATTTTAATTGAGATAACATCACTCCCCAAAATTCAAGCATGAAAGGGCATTCTAAGAAGAAAAGATCTATATTTTCAGTAGTGTGCTTTCATAAGGCGCACTAGGAAGGTCGAACAATTCCCCTTTTCAATATATTATCAACTCTTAGGATCTTCTTATGAGCTAATGTCCAACAAAAATATTAACTTTTGGGAGGCATTTTGAGCTCCAAATAAAGGCCCAAAGCTGAGAAGAGGGAGCTCTAATATCATGGAATATCAAAGATTGATAAACCCTTTTAATAAAATACAAATCACCTACCCAACCCCCCGAAGTCTTAATCTAACAAGGATGAAGGAGCACATATAAAAAGACTCAATTTGAGAGATCTACAAATACTAACAAGGTGACCCAGAATGTTACCCTATTCCCATCTCAACCAATTCCCATTAGATGACCAAGGGGAGATATCCCACAAAGAAATTTTATGTTGGGAAATTAGCCAATTACACAAGTGATCCGAGTTGACTCAACTTCCAGATTTAACCAAGATTTTTTGCTTCTATGTTGTAGTTAGAATTTCATTTTATAAGAGCGTAAATGAACATATATGCATGCTTAAGCAAATGGAAACATAATGACGATCAACAAACCATAAACAAGGGACATTGATAACGAAGTTCCTCCAGTGTGGATTACGTCTTCGGGCCCTGAGTCAAGATGGTGTTGTCCGCTTCATTCAGTGCTAAAAATGGTGAAGATGTACATGGACTATTTTTTTCTGTCATACAACGATATGTGCCCTCTACATGAGTAGAAAAGTCTCTCCACGAGATGTTCCGCTACAAGAACTATCACTCACAATAGACCTCCTATCAGCGTGACATAATCTGATACATGGTGACAATGAGTATCCGAACAGCATGGCATTAAAGGGATCTCAATAAAAACATACATAGAAATCCATGATGAATACATCTCACATGAAATAGACACAAAGATTCTGCATCATACAATAAGTAGGAATCGAAACAACATAGTACATCTCACAACAAATGATCAAATAAGTACATGACAACAACACTTCATATACCTCAACTTGGATGTTGATTGAAGAATGGAATACTCAGCTACTGGATCTAAATGCACCATTGAAATCGTGGCATCGCATGGCATAAGATCAACTGTCCACACTCTGAAATTTAACACCGTCACTCCAATCTGGAAAATGACCGAAAAAGAGGAGGCTCAGATGCAAAAATTGACTGCACCAATGAATTTGTGTCGTTGAGAGGTGTAAAATTGACTATCCATTTGTCGAATTCTGACACCGGCCAAATCTAGGCCTATAGGAACCTTTAGATTCCCTTGTGATTCTCTAAATATTCCCTCCTCTAGGTTGACTGGAGATCTGCAAATCAAATCAGAAAATTGATCTCACCATTGAGATCCTTGTGAAATTTTGAGAAGAATGAGTATAAAGTTGGTTGCATTATGGATCTGGGAAATTTCAGCCTCCAAGCACTCTAGAAGATTCTCAAAGATTCTCCTTCACTGATAATCTACAAATTTTCTGCTCAAAAGGCGAATCCAACCTCACCATTACGTTCCCTACGAAAATATGATAAAAATGACTATAAATTTGATTACATTCTGACAAAATGAATTTTTATGTCCCAAGGAATCTTTTTAGCATCTTAAGATTCTCTACAAAAATTTTGTCTCGAAAAGTGTGCCATCATTCTGCCTCCTGGAACTGCGTCATGGTTCCACCTGGGCGTTGTTTTGCTGCACGGAACTCCGTTCTCAGCACCTTCATTCTGTTTCGCTCATATCTCTGTTTCGTTCTCCCTTCTCCTCCCCGACGCATTTTGAAATGAGACTTAAATACACCTTCTCAGGCAGAGTTACCTAAGAGTCATTGTGGCCCTTTGGTAATGCCTCTAGTTCTCATGGTGGAGGATGGGGTTCGAATCCCCTTGATGGCATATTTGGTTTTTTTCTTATTACAAAATTGGCGCGGAGTATTTTGGGGTGTTAATCGTTATACGTTGGGGTGTGTTAATACATGGTACGTTCGTGTTAAACGGCATGCGTTATTGTGAGGGCGCCCGGGAGGCGAGCCTACCACACTGGCTGGGCGGGTTCAAGCCTCATCACCCTCGTTTGAATTGACAAGTGGCATAACAGTGGGGGCGTGGGTTGGGTCCACCGGAGGTGGCTCGCCCACCCCAATATATAATGTTTTATATATGTGATATGCGGGTCAGGGCCAGTGGGGGTCACGGCCTGTCAGTGCATTTTTTTAACAATTTTGTCTTCAATACATGGTTTGGGGGATGGCAAGGGTCATTGGGCATTTTAAAGAGGCAACAATTTTTCCCGCTCTCGGGAGCTAAGTTTCCACATTGGTTGATGGTGAATTTGTAGGACACTTAAACCTGGCCCACTGCCCAACTTTGACCGCAACTTTCACTGGCTCTATCTCCTCCATACAAGCTCGGATTTAAGTGTTGTTTGCACCGTTGGAATCAGGGCAATGAGCACTTTGATCTGGTGTTGATTTGGGAGCAATCTTACCAATTTGAATTTTGACCCTTTCTGAGTCCTCTAGGACTTATACATGTGTCTGGAGCCACCTGGATCAATCCTCCCCATTGAGGAGCTTTCGGTCCTCCAAAGCATGAAAATAATTTGCCACTTCTTTATACCTTGTCTGCACTTGCAAGTGTCTAATAAGTCACCCTTCCTTCTCCTTCACCTTTGTCCTTCAAAGCCAGAAGCGATGAGCCGACACCTTCATCCTCTACAAACTTGTAGTACATTGTTTTGCAAATTACATGCTTATCATCATGACCAACTAATGACCCAAGCATCCCATACTTGCCACGATTTTATAACACATACTCGGTGGTCAAGTTTACATCAAAATGGAAATAATACCCCTCTATCAAAACAAGGCCAAAATATCATTGTTACTTCAACAAGTGATGGAAAACACATCATCACTGCAACACATGATTTACAAAAATAAGGCCAAACATTATTGTTTCTTTAACAAGTGATGGGAACACATCATCATTTTCGCAGTTTAAAATGCAACACAAAATAATGCCAGACATCATTGTTGTTGCAACAAGTGATGGAAAACACATCATCACTTTTACAGTTTAAAGTGCAACACATGATTGGAAAAAATAATACCATGACATTTTGCCACACCTAGAAGAACCATTTCTCACTTATCAAAGTGAATGGGTCACCTCCTTGTGGCGCATTCGTTGGTCGAACAATTGTTTCCCATGGTTCATGCACGGATGCTTTGTCCTTGTGATGCTACTCTGGATGGAGCCTCCAACATGTGGCCCTTTGATGACCACTTCTGCTACAATGACTACAATACATCTTCTTCCTCCAGATCCACTTTACCTTCTCTTTTGCCTATTGTTGAGAGGGTCTTTCACGCATCATCCTTTTTTGTGTTGCTATTCTTTTACATTACTCAACAAATATATGGTTATGTAAACCGCAAAAAGTACATGTTTTTCAATGCCATGATTTATGTTCATTAACACATGATTGTAATCGAAATGAACATTCGAATATTGAGACTTGTTATACCTTTCCTTGTTGTCTCTGGCGTAACTATGGTGATGATAAATTGCCTTAGCTCTTTCCCTGCAATGGGCACTACCATGGGATGATGGTGATGTGTTCCCATTATTCTCTTTCCTCAACTATTTCAACGATGTCTAGAAGCATCTGACACCTTCGAAAATTCTCCTTCAGTGTATCCTAATCCTACAAATCGAGGTCTCTTCTCAACCTCCAATGGCTGATTTATGCCTTGGATATTAACACCAAGTCCTTCTTCCTCCTTGTACCTCGTCCTGTAAGGAGTCTCATGTTTGTCCCTGTAATAGGTATCTCCACATTTCCAATAGAAATTATACTATGTGAAGATGAAACTGAAGGGAAATCAACATCCTTTACCTCCACTATCGATTTGGAAAGAACTGATGAGGGCTTCTCATCATCTGTTGTTGGTGGTTTGCTGGTTGTCTTGGCGCATTCCTTGACTTCCTTCTCAACATACCCAAGTCTTGCTTGACGAGGTAATTCCTCTACTATGATGGGGTTGAAAATGCCTTGGTCATTAATGCCCAAGCCTTTTCCTTCATACCCCATTCTCTTCAGTCGTTTGGAGTCAATTCTCGTGGTATGATTTTCAAAAACAACAAAATCATCATCAGGAAAAATACATGAAGCCGAAGGATCAATTTTTACCTCATAGGGGTCACGCTGCATCTTTTCCAAGGCCTCATCCTTAGCTTGCAGCGGTCATAGCAACCTCAATTTCTCCTGTTTTTATTCTTGTAGAAGCATCTTCAATTCAACATTATCTGCTTGAAGACTCTAGTTGTTGTGCTTCAGTTCTTCTAGGGCCTCTTTCGTGGCTCGCAACTGAAGCTTCAATCATTGTTTTTCCTATGTCTCTTCTTGTAGAGCTTCATACATTATGTCCATCTTTTTGGACACTCTGAGCATGGTCTCATACATCTCTTTTTCATCCTCCATTGCTTCACGTTCCATTGTTCACACTCGCAATTCACATCCACGCGAAGAACGCTCTAATACCAAACTTGATCTGAGTTGATTCAACTTCTAGATTTAACCAAGATCTTTTTCTTTCGTGATATAGTTAGAATTTCATTGTATAAGAGCTTAAATGAACACATATGCATGCTTAAGCAAATGGAAACATAATGCTAATCAAAAACCATAAACAAGAGACATTGATAACAAATTTCGTCCAGTGTGGACTACGTCTCTGAGCTCAGTGTCAAGATGGTGTTGGCTGCTTCATTTAGTGCTGGAAATGGTGAAGATGTACATGGATTGTGTTTTCTGTCATACAACGATATGTACCCTCTACATGAGTAGCAAAGTCTCTCCACGAGACATTTCGCTACAAGAACTATCACTCACAATATACCTCCTATAACCTGACACTGGCAAAATCTGGGCCTGTAGGAACCTTTTAGATGCCCTCGTGATTCTCCAAATATTCCCTCCTTTGGGTTGACTGGAGATCTGCAACTCAAATCATAAAATTATCTTCCATTGAGATCCTTGCGAAATTTTGAGAAGAATTAGTATAAAGTTGGTTGCATTCTAGATCTACGAAATTTCAGCCTCCAAGGAATCTGGAAGATTCCCTCAAGATTCTTGAAGATTCTCCTCCGTTGGGAATCTGTAAATGTATTCCCTGCGAAAATCTGAGAAAAATGACTATAAACTTGATTACATTGTGACAAAATGAATTTTTACCTCTGAGGAATCTTTTTAGCATCTTAAGATTCTCTACAAAAAATTTGTTTCAAAAAGTGTGCCATCATTCTGCCTCTTGGAACTGTGTCATGGTTCCACCTGGGCATGGTTTCTCTGCATGGAACTCCGTTCTCAGCACCTCCGTTCTGTTTCGCTCATGTCTCTGTTCTATTCTGCCTCCTCCTCTCCGACGCATTTTGAAATGAGGCTTAAATACATCTTCTCAAGGGGAGTTACCCAAGAGGCCATTATGGACTGTTGGTAATGCCCCTGGTTCTCTTGGTGGAGGACACGGTTCAAATCACCTTAATGGCATATTTGGTTTGTTTTTTATTACAAAATTGGCACAAAGTTTTTTGGGGTGTTAACCGTTATATGTTGGGGTGTGTTAATACATGGTGTATTGGTGTTAAAAGGTGTTCGTTGTTATAGTGAATTATGGATTGAGAATTTCTTGAAAACAAGGATGTACAACTTCGAGGATATGCGGATGATGAATTGGCAAGAAGTGTTGAAGATAAGAAGAGTACCTAGGGAGTATGCTTCAGTTTGGGATCCACTATGATATCATGGATGAGCAGGAGGTAGATTTTGATTGCACTCAATACTACTAAAGTAGAGTACATCGCAGCCAACGAGTCTTGTACTGAAGCAGTATGGTTATGGAAGTTGTTTGCAAGATTGTTTGGCAAAGAGTTGGAACCGATAGTGATACATTGTGATAATCAAATATATGTGAAGTTCTTAGAGAATCTCGTGTTCCATGATAAGTCAAAGCATATTGAGATCAAGTACCCCTACATGTGTGACATGGTGCAAAGGAGAGCGATAAGGCTTGAGTACATCTCCACCAATGAGTAGGAAACTGATGTTCTAATGAAGTTGTTGCCCATGGAAAAGTTTGTGTGCTTCAGAGACAATCTAGGGCTTTTGGAGATCACCCATCTCATTGATACAAAGTGTTGATATGACTGCAACACGGATTGGCATTCTCCTGTTAGGGAGAATGGGACCTAGAGACCCAAAGTGCTCAACAAGAAAGGTTGAGTGAGTGTCTCTTGGAGGAGGACCCTAATCACACATCAGGAATGGTGCAGTGAGGTCCTAGACGATCATCACACACCAAGAATAGTGGAGTGATGTCCTGTACCATGATCACACATAAGGAATGGTGGAGTGAGGTCTTGGAACATGGTCGCACATTAGGCATGGTGGAATGAGGTCCTTCAACATCTGGACCCTGATCACTCACTGGGAAGGGTGGAGTGAGGTCCTAGGCACTCATCACACACCAGATAGGGTGGAGTGAGGTTCTTTCCACATCTAGAACTGAAAACCCACCAGGAATGGGTTGAGTGAAGTCTTGGCCCACAATTCACACCATGAAGGGTGAGCCAGTGCTTGCTAGTTGAGGGTCTCAAAATTTTGGCCTAGGAAGAGGCCATGGGATTTGAGGACCGATCACTATGGAGAAGTGAGTCCTAATATGTTGATGACATTTCCATGGGTTTGGGACCACTATGGATATGGCCACTAGTAGATATTTATGATAGATTATGATGATGGTAATGATGGATAACCTTTGTCTTTAGAGAAATTTGCCAATTTGAGAACACCTATGATAATGATTATGAATAAATCCCTAGCTAAGAGGGATTATTGAATTTGTAACTATGTTTGGTTTTCATAATGTATGTTTGTTCAATTTATGTATTTGTATTTATCATTGTAAAACATACTTATAAATGCTTGAGTCAAATAAAACTTATTTTAAGGCAAAGTGCCATTGTAACTTTTTTAAGATGAAAAATTGAATTTTTAAAACGTAATTTTTGGCTCCAAAAGTGACAAGTCCACTTCCCTCCAAGTCAACTCAGCCCTGGCTCCAAAAGGCAACCGTTCAAACTAGATAGATCACTATATAAAGGTGACACCTCCCTCTCCACTTGGGCATTTGATTTCTCACTAACAAGACAAGTTTTGGGCAAGCAAGTGAAGGACACAAAGGATGAAGGACGATATAATATCTCTTTTCCCTCTCTCTTGCAACTTGCACATGTGTATTATTCTCTCTCTTTGTGATTCTTGGATTTCTCAACATTATGTTACGAGGGGCCAAAATATTTTGGGTAGCTGGGGCATTTATTGCAGGGACAAAATTTTTGGGGCAATTGATAATTGCAGGAGGGTTCAAATTCTGGGTCAGATAGAAAAAATGTATTGTTGGATTAGATTGAGTGACTTGACTTGGAGGAGAATACCAATTTTGACCATAGGTCTAGGTGTGTCTCTCATTAAACAAGAAGAATTTCTCGATTGAAAAAGGTTGTTGGGTTTTCCCAGGGTAAATCTTGTCTTCTTTTGTGTGTTGTCATCCCTATTGTTCTACTGTTATTTATGGTCGAATTTTTGAAGTATAATTATTGAATGATATATTGGAATAAGTTAAAAGAAATATACATTAAAATTAATTAAAATAATTTCAAAAATATTGTGCTAACCCTAATTGCAGTAAGAAAATCAACATGGAATCAGAGCTTTTGTGAAGGAAGGAAGGAATATTGAGATCACCTTGACAAAATCCTAGAAATCATTTTATTTAATTCCTTGTAGATTGGTTTCTATGGCTTCTTTTATGAAATCTAAAAACAAGGTAGAGGGAGCATCTAAATTTAGAGTTTCGAAAGTTAGAATATATGTTCTTCTTACCAAGAACAAATTTTTGGGCATTGTGACAGGGAAGGTTACTGAACCAGCTGACATAGCGGGAAAAGAAAAATTCGAGTATGACATCAATATTATAGTGGAATCCATTATGGATCATTTTGTTCCCTACATTGGAAAACTTGATACTTCAAAGAAGATATACGATGTCTTAATGAATCTCTACACTATCAAGAATGTTGGTCAATCAATGAGTTATAAGAATGAACTTCAAAATAGAAGGATGACTAATGATGACACTATGGATTATTACTTAGTAAGGATTTCTTCAAAAAGAGATCAGACTCAAGAAAATGGTGAATCCGTTCCTAATCCAAAACTAGTGATTACAACACTCATTTGTCTCCCTAGATCATGGGATTCTTTTGTAGAAGGCATAAGCAGTAGGAAGTAAGCTCCTAAATTTGAAAAACTATGGATATATTGTGCTCAAGAAGCATAAATATTGATGACTAGAGATCGTCAAGGTGAGGAAGTTCAAGCCCTTGCAACTCATTTCAAGAACAAGGTGAGGAAGTTCAAGCCCTTGCAACTCATTTCAAGAACAAGGAAAAAAAGAAGTTTGAACATCAACGCAGGAATTCATGAAATGGATCCTATTCCTCCCATAAGAAGAAGAAATACCTATCAAAGATCCAATGTTATGGTTGTCAAGAATATAGACATTTCAAGAGATATTTTCATAATATGGCCAATAACAAGAAGAGAAAAGGAAACAACATGCTTCCATAGCAGATGTTGAAGATGAAAAAACAAAGAAGACCAAAGGTGATAAGAATTTCTTTTAATTTTCTACTTTAAAAGGTTCCTTTGTAGATTATGATTACACGTGGTTGGTAGATTTTGGATTAGAAAGACACATAATTGGAGAGCGCAAGAATCTTTCAAGCATGACAGAAAAGAAGTTGTCTAAAACAGTTGAACTTGGAGACAATCATGGCTATGCAGTCAAAGGAGTTGGAAAGGCATCCATAGAGTTGGAATCAGGTAACAATGTACATCTCAACAATGTAACTATTTATGTACCTGGTTTTAAAAAGAATCTTGTCAGTGTTTCTTGTTGGAAGATAAAGAATATAGAGTAGATTTTGTGGATGGAAAAGTACTTGTTTGGTCCAAGGGTTGTAGTATAGATGATGCTAGGGTTATTGGGTTCATGATGGAAGGTTGTATAGACTTGTGATTCAACCATATCAAGCATAGTACATGATGAGATAAATCCAAGTGAGTTATGACATAGAAGGTATGGACATATTCATTTCAGATCATTTCGTGAGTTAAGCCAAATAGTGTTAGGGGTTTCTAAACTAGTGATAAAGAATGATCGTGTATGCAAAGGTTCTTCTCTTGGGAATAACATTAAGAAACCATTTCTAAATAGCGATCACAAATCTCTAGAAGCTTTGGACTTTAATCATTTCTGATGTGTATGGTCTAATGCCTATGAAATTGCTTAGTGGCTCGTTGTGACATTTATTGATGAATTCTCTAATAAGACATGGATATATCTCCTGAAGAATAAGGATGAGGTATTTGACAAATATCAAGAATTAAAATCTAAAATGGAAAACTTGAAAGGCACGAAGATCAAGATACTAAGATCTGACAATGTAGGAGAATACGCCTCAAAGGAGCTTGTTGCTTTCTGCAAGCAGGTTGGGATCAGTATGGAGCTAATTGTCCCCTATAATCCATAACATAATGGTGTAGAAGAACGAAACTAGAGGTTCATTGAAGAATATATCAGTGCCATGATACACATTTCGGACTTACCCTTTTTTTATTATGGGGAGTGGCATCACAAACAGTTATGTACATTGAAAATAGAAGTCCCCATGAAATTCTGGAAGGTATAGTTCCTTAAGAAGCAGTCTTTAAAAAGAAGCCACAAGTTGGACACATGAGAATATTTGGTTGTCCTATATGTATTCAGTGTTCTTAAGGATAAGAGGAACAAGCTTGAGCCTTTAGGAAATAAAGACATATTTTTTGGCTATAGCAAATTATCGAAGGCCTACATACTATACATTCCAGGGCAACAACATATTGAGGTCAATCGAGATGTCACCTTAAATAAGAAGGTGGCATATTGGAAGTCCAAGGAAATCTCCATGGATTTCTTGGATGAAGTGCAGTAATACATCTTAAGGGAGGAGCATTCGAGTTCTATAGAATTTACTAGAAGGCTGGAAGGGCCTCAAGGTTCAGCAGAACCAATCGTAGTTCCAGATATCAAGAAGAGGTTGACATGGATTAGATATACATTAGAAAAGGTAGAAGGATGTGCAATTCCTGATGGCACATCTAGAGAAGTTAAGAAACACAAGAGTTTTTCTAGCTATGCATTTTGCATGAAAAAAAATTGATGCAAAACCTTCCACATATGAAGAAGCAACTAGCTATTAGGTGTGGAAGTAAGATATGAATGAAGAGTACCAATTGATCATGAAGAAGGATGTCTGGGAGTTTGTGCCAAAGCCTGAAGGGAAGTCGATGGTGACTTCCAAGTGGATATACAAGATCAAGCATGTTGCAGATGGTAGTATTGACAAATACAAGGCATGGTTTGTGGCTAGAGGATTCTCCCAAAAAGAGGGAGAAGACTATGATGAGACCTTTTCTCTAGTTTTCATGTACACCTATATTAGATCCATCATTTCTCTTTCTACTTCGTTTGAATGGATATTGCACTAGATGGATGTGAATATTGTGTTCCTCTATGGTGGGATTGGGTAAGAGGTGTACATAAAGAAACCTTGAGGCTTTGAGGTACATGGTTTGGAACCTCATGTTTGCGCATTGAAGAAGGCCTTTTATGGACTCAAGCAAGCTCCAAGAGCTTGGTATGCTCGTATTGGCAGCTATTTGATGAGACTGGGATTTACCATGAGTGATGTTGATCCAAACCTTTACTTCAAGGTTTTGAAGAATGTATCTGTGATCTTATTATTATATGTTGATGACTTTTTTTTATAGGTGTTGAGCCTCTTACCATTCAGTGCAAGAATTCGTTGGATTCTAATTTTGATATGAAGGACCTTGGGTTGATGCACTATTACTTGGGATTAGAAGTATGGTAGAAACCTTGTGAAGTCTTCCTTGGTCAAGAAAAGTATGTTTTAGATATCCTTCAGAGATTTGGTATGATGGATTGTGAATCCATGGTGCCTAATTGAAGAACTTAAGAGGCTCCGACTAAATATTGATATATCCATATATGTACCTGTGGTTGATTGGTTCGTTGATTTGTTTGGTTATAACTAGGAGGGACATATGCTTTGTTGTGAACACATTGAGCCAGTTCCAGGTTGAACTGAGACATGAGAATCCGATTGCAATAAATCACATTTTGAGATATTTTCGTGGTACAATGAATTATGACATGAGATTTGTTGCAAACAAGGATGTACAACTTCAAAGATATACAAATGTTGATTGGGCAGGAATTGTTGAAGATACGAAGATTACCTTGGCAGTATGCTTCAGTTTGGGATATGCTATGATATCATGGATGAGCAGGAAGCAGAGGTCGATTTCACTTAGCACTGCTAAAGTAGAGTATGTTGCAATCAATAAGGCCTGTACCGAAGCAGTATGGCTCCAGAATTTGTTTGCAGGACTGTTCAGTCAAGATTTGGAACCATCGGTGATACACTGCGATAATCAAAGATGTGTGTAGCTTTCAGAGAATCCCATGTTACATGACAATTCTAAGCATATTGAGATCAAATACCACTACATTCGTGACGTGATGAAGAGGAGAGTGATGATGCTCAATTACATCTACTTTGATGATGAGGCAATTTATTTTTTAACGATATCTCTGTGTAGAAGAATGTTTTGCTCTGTTGTAAGCATGATGCACATAACATAAATGTTCATCCCAAAGCTTAGGATGCTTGCTGCAATATCCTCTGAGTAAATGGATCACTGTCTTGTTAACTACTTCTGTCTGGCCATCAGTTTGTGGATGAAAAGTTGTGCTTTTCTTTAGTTTGGTGTCTATCAGTTCCCACTGACTTAACCAAAACTTCCCCACAAATCGGGTGTCTCGATCAGATACAATGGAAGTGGGTAATCCAAAATGAACCCATACATGTTAAAAATATAGTTTTGCAGTTTGTTCAGCTATAATATGTTTATTACAAGGTATCAAGATACACATTTTGATGAACCTATCCACAACAACATATAGATAATCATGACCTTTCCTAAATTTAGGCAGTCCTCCAACAAAATCCATGGAAACACTTTCCCAAGGGTGAGAAGGAACTGGTAATGGAGTGTACAAGCCTATTTTTCTACTGTTGGGCTTGCTTTTAGCACACATAGTACACCCTCTTACATATCTAGAAACTGTCTCGTTCATTTTTGGCCAATAACAAAATCTTTGTAGTTGTGCAACTATTTTACTTACCCCAAAGTGACCTGATATTAGAGAAGTGTGTGCTTCTCGAATTATCTTTACTCTTTCAGTTTGTGGAATGCATAACTTCTCACAATGGTATAAGAGTCAGTCCTTTACATGATAATCCAATTCTTCTACTCATTTGCCTTGACTTAAACTTACATATACATCTTTAAAGTCTATATCTTGAGCATATTGTTCAATGTAATTCTCATGTAACACAAAATTATGCTTAAGTATAGTAGATGCATTTATAATGGGTCTAGATAACATATCTGTAACTTTATTGTGTATGCCCTTTTTATATCTAATCACTAAATGAAACTATTGTAGAAAACCCATCCATCTATAGTGTCTTGATTGCTGCAACTTAGTTTGGGAGTGTAGATATTGAAGTGGTTGATGATCAATATGTATTACTGTCTCTTTGCCCATTACGTAATGTTTCCACTTTTCACACTCTGTACTAATGCATACAATTCTTTGTCATATGTAGGATAGTTAACTACTGCAGAATTAAATGTCTTAGAATGATAACATATGGGTTTACCGTGTTGTGTCAACACTGCTCCCATGGCATAGTCACTGGCATCCGTTTGGTCTCAAATGGTCTTTGAAGATCAAGCAGTGCTAGTACAGGTGCTGTACTAATCTTTTCTTTCAAGGTGTCGAAGGCTTTCTGTTGTTTGCCTCCCCACTGAAACACCTTGTTCAATCTTGTTAGAGCATGTAAGGGAGCTGCAATTGAGGAAAAGTTAGAAATGAACTTCCTCCAATATTGTGCTGCTCCTAAGAAGCTTATAACTTCTGTAGCAGATTTGGGTTTAGGCCAATTTACAGTGACTGCCACCTTAGAGGGATCTATCTTTAATTCACCACCCCCTACTACATGACCCAAATAATTCAGAGACGTTTTGCCAAATTCACATTTTGAGAGTTTAACATAAAGTTTTTCTCTTTTCAAAACATCTAGTGTCTGCTTAACATGTTTTAAGTGTTCTTCCCACGTTTTGCTAAATATCAGAATGTCATCCAGATACATAATAAAAAATCATCAAGAAAAGCTCTGAGTACATCATTCATTAATCTCGTGAAAGTAGCAGGAGCATTAGCTAAGCCAAAAGGCATAACCAACCACTAATACAATCCCTGCTTTGTTTTGAAAGCAGTCTTCCATGCATCTTGTTCTGCAAATCTCTGACCTGATGGTATCCACTATTCAAGTCTAACTTGGAGAAATAAACAACTTCTTCAATTGATCTAAAAGATCATCTATGCAAGGAAGGGGATAACGATTTTTGATTGTTATCTTATTCAGTGCTCGGTAATCAATGCACATTCTCCACGAGCCATCTTTCTTTCTCACCAAAACGATTGGTGACCCACATGGTGATGTTCTAGGTCTAATGAACCCCTTCTCGAGCAACTCCTGCACTTGCTTCTTGATTTCAGCATTCTCTAAAGCGGATAACCTGTACATTCCAATGTTAGGCAATGGAGCATCTTGCTACAAAATAATATCATGCACTATTTCCTTTTTGGGTGACAAACCTTTAGGTTCTTGAAACAAGATATCATACTCTGAAACAACCTTTTCTAAATCAGCTTGTTGTTTAGCATTACAGCCTTCAAATACATTGGTTTTATCAAGTTTCTTTTCCTTTGCAACCATTAGTAGGAATTGTTTGCATGAATTTATCATTCGTTTCATCTTCCCTGAGTTTATGAGAGTATAATTATTCTTCAGCTTATGAGCTCTTACAAAGTATTCGATTCCATCTTTAACAAGTAGATACCTGTTCTCAGCTCTATAGAAAATAGATTTTCTATCATACAAGTAAGGACTTTCTAAAACAATTCCACATATATCCAAAGGAATTATGTCTAACTCGACCTCATCTACAAATGTTGACCCAAAAGAAAACTTGAGTTTACATTGTGTAGTCACTTGTAGTTGTGCTTTATCATTCAACTATCCTAATGGGTATGGTTTCTTGTGAGGTGTAGTCACTAATCCCAACTTCTATAAAATTGCTTCAAAAATGAAATTTACTTGTGAGCCACTATCAAACAAAGTATCAATCTTTTGATGTTTGGAAATAACTCGAATATGGAAAAGCTCATGTCTTTTTCTCTCATTTTCTTCATTAATAGTAGATTGTGCAGAATTACTAGTAGATACTTCAGAATTCTTACCTCTTATACCTGTGGCTATAATGGTTGTTTCATCTCCTGAGTCTGACCCTAAATCTTTCTTAATCGTTGCAGCAGTCTTCTTCTTCTTGCCCTCGAATTTCTTAGGTCTCAGCTCTTGATGCAAAATCCAACAATGCTTATCATCATGCCCATCCTTTTTACAGTGAGTGCATGAAGCCTTGCTTTTCTGTGCAATGTTAGCCTTCCTTGCTTTCCATTTCTGCTTTCTTTTCTCCTTATTTTTTCTTGCAGTGGGTTGGGATGATCCCCCAACTTCTGGAGTTCCATTCTTTCCTCTAGCCTCTAGATGAGTAGCTTGTACAGATACCTCATCTATACTAGTGGGATTAAACATGAGGATAGTGTGCCTCATGTAGCTATGTAGACCACCAATGTACTTCAACAGAGTCTCAGGTGAGTCTAATGAGATTCCTAGAATCAATGCTCTCTTTCTAAATTCTTGAGTGTACCCTTGCACACTTTGCCCTTTTAACTGTTGAAGAGTTTGCTAACTCATCATGGCTTGTTGCATGTAGGCCAATGGATAGAACTTCTTTTTTATTGCAGAAACAAATTCACTCCAGACAGAGATAGTCTTACCATGTCTTTTCATGTCAACTTGGGTCCTACCTTCCCACCAAACCAAGGCAGTGCCTCCAAGGCGTAGGCTTGCCAGCTGAATCTTGCTCTTGTCTGAATCGATATTCTGTACTCTACAATAGACATCAATTTGTCTAATCTAATTGTCCATCTTTTCTGCATTCAACTCTCCATCATATATAGGTAAATCAATTTTAACATCTAGTTTGATCAAAGATGCTTTATTTTTAGGGCTATTAGGAGGTGTGAGAAAGATTTCTTCTTTCCCTTTTCCTTTTGAGTGGTCATGGAAGTGAGACTCATCTTCTCCTTTGTCTTGTTTAGAGCCTCATGAATCTTCATCCTTATGTTTTCTAAAGTCCTTATACATTTCTTCTACCATGGACTTTATGGCTAGGAAACTATCTATGAATTGAGGGTCTGGCCCCATAGAACCTTCTTCTGACATTGTCTTCCGAGGATAGACTCTCCCAATTTCAAGATTAGTTTTGATCAACTCTCCTTCTCCTAATTTGAGCTTTGATCTAGTTAGCATTCAACAGCTAAACCAACACAAGCTTGTCTAACCTTAATAGCCTAAAGCTCTTATACCACTTGATCTTAAATCACTCGTGAGTGATCTCAGTTAAATAAATAATGAATGAAGGTATTATAGACTCATGTGTTGATGTGTGTCTATGTTATTTTAGGCAACGGATCGATCAGATTGCAAAATACACAAACACTGGAAAATGGAAAACAGAAGAGAAACATAGTAAGCAATATAAGAACACAACACATTAATAAGGAGTTCACCCTATTCTCCAGGGCTACGTCTTCGGTCCAGCTCTCAGTGGTGGCCTTCTTTTATTGTGTCTTTAAAGCAAAGATTTACAATGAGGAGCTCAACTTGAGTCTCTTGAAACAGAGGATGCTTAGCAGGGTGGTTCTTGGATTCCCCAAGCCACTAGAGTGCACAGACTCTTTCCTTACCAAGTCTCGACCTCTCTGGTCTTTAATGGGGTGAGTCCAATGGTGCTCAATTCCTAACAAATATCCTCACAGGGATGGCTTGAACCTCTCAAGCTAGGTTCTGTCTGCTCGATGCTGCCTTAGGTCAGCTCAGCTCTATGTTTTTTGCTTCTTGCTTCACTGTCTCTTTTGCCTTTTCTGTCACTGTTTTTCTTCTCTGGTTCTTCCTTATCATGCCTTGTTCTATTCTGTCTCTTTATGGCTTAAGGACAATTTTTCCTTGACTATTCGCTTCCTCTTCCACCCCTTCAGATCGCATGTTATTGTTCGCTTGGATTTCCCTGCCTCTACATCATCGGCAATGTCTCATAGGGAAGTGGCCACTTGTCCTCTCACAAACTGCACCAGCGCTTCCTCAACGATTCAGTATTTTAGTTACATTGTGGAATGACTCATCCACCAACTCAGCGGTCAAATTGGACCTCAAACTTTTATATGTTGCAGCTTAATTCCCCCGTCAGATCCGGTTTTCCCATCGGGCGCAATCTCCGCCGTCAAATCTGGAGTCCCCAGATCCTATGGTGTTCGCTCATTTCGCATGGTTGACTTGCTCAACCATTAGCACGCAATGAGAGGCAGTTTTATCTCTCATCTGCTAGACACGCATTGTGTGATGAATGGAATCGCTCGTTTTCTGCCAAATTCACTTACCGCCCCAATGTGCCTCCGATATACCACCGTTTTTGGAGAGCAGGACCCGCCTTTCGCCTTAGCGCTTCCCTACGGTTTCCCGACTTCCCATGCGACCGAGTGCTTGGGGCTTTTCCTTCTCGAGGGGTTTTTCCCAACAATGCGCGATTAGAAATGGCCTTCGTTTCCCGATCCGGGCTTCCTAACTGCCAGTTTTGCCTCCTGCATGGTCTCCATGGGCCTCGGTCAGCGCGCTTTGACCGAGGTCCTCGTCGTTCCTTACTGGCTGCAAACTGCCACTGTCCAGAGGTATTCCTAATAGCTCTTTGTTCATAAATTTGAAGTCTGTCCTGATTTGATACAGTCATGGCACCTGATAATTTTTCATGGATCCAATTCGGATCAGTTGGAGGGCCAAAGTTTCTGGGGCAACTAATAACTACAAGAGGGCCGAAATTATGGAATAGACAATTGAAACGAATTTCCAAATCAACTTGGGTGACTTGACTTGGAGGAGAAGACTAGGTTTGACCATAGGTCTAGGTGTGTCTCTCACTGAACAAGTTGAAAAATGTTGTTGGGTTTTTCCCCTTGGTGGGTTTTCCTAGGGTAAGTCTTGTCTTCTTTTGTGTGTTGTGATCTCTACTCTTCTACTATTCTTTATGGTTGAATTTTTGAAGTGTAATTGTTGAATTTTATATTGGAACAAATTAAAAGGAGATCTGCATTGAAAGTAATTATCAGAATTTCAGAAATATTGTGCTAACCCTATTACACTAAGAAAATCAACACTCCTCTCTACAAGTTTCATATTTTTCCATGTTCAATAGTCCAATACATCTAGTCTCTTCTGTAAATTTTGTCTCCCTCAGAACTAACATCTTATTATTTGCATGCCTTCTAAGTGCAAAGGCGTGGGCATTCATTTTGGTTTGAAAACTTCTACTATGTAAACCCTCCGTTCCTCGACCACAATTTTTATAAATAAATAAAATTCCCCAATTCGTGTATATAAAAAATAAAAGTCAATACACATTTATTTCATTCTTGATATTACAACCCATTATGAAGAAGATGTGTGATTTCTTTAACACTTAACATAGAGTTGACATGTGATATTAAAAAAATTAATACAAAAAGAAAATTAGTATCAATTATAAATAAAGTATTTTGATGTGCCTTTTAAATAACATAATTTTATACTAAACATAATAAAATAATAAATAAATATGATAATTTCACTTTCTAGTGTGAGGAAGATGTGTAAAAACAACCATAATTTAAATGGTTGATAAATGACAATAGACATCAAGACACTTACCTCATGATACATCTCACCTTCCCAAAGTTAAAAAAGAAATCACGAAATAAAATAAATTATAAAATTATTAAAAAATTATTATTATTAGTAATTGTTAAAAAATATATTAATATATGATTTAAATGTATATACATTAAAAATAATATGTAATAATATTTTTAATTTATGGAGATTCATTCCTACTTTACTATTGAGTTTCTTAATATGTTAATAGGCTTTGTTACAATACCTTGGTTTACTAATATCACATGCCCAAAAAACCATGGCATGTTTATATGACACAAGTTCATATGACATTTTTTTTTTAATTAATCAATTTAAAGGACAAAAAGAGCATAACTACTTTTGAGATAAATCTCAACCTTTGAGCTATGACTACTACTACTAATAGTAGTTAAATCCCTACCATTCATCTACTAATTAATGATAATTAAATTAAAATTATGGAAACCATATTCCAAAATAGATACGTTAGTAGATGTAATATGATGCTTGAGTAGTGGTGAAGGTTAGCTCATTTGGTCGAGTTCCTATTGCTAAAGCACCTTGCTAATGAGAGGTCACGGGCCAAATCGGGGATAAGCCTACGAGAAGTGATCCCTTCGGGTGGATCTACCCGAGGATATTTCCTGGAAAAAAAATGTTAAAAATGTTTGAATATCCATGACATTTATTTAAATATTAATTATTAATTTCGGCTCCATAACTAAAATTAACAAAATAATAACAAACTAATGCTTATAAATATTGGTATTGTAGTTCACATATAATTGAGGTCATACAATCAATTTACCGTTGGTGGTTTTTGGGCTCCAAGTTTTGACAACCCATGGTTTTGCCAATAGTATACTTATGTAATATAGCCTATTTAAAGAGATGACTACTAGTATACAGCTTTAGTGGGCCTAATGGTTAAGAGCATCTATTTCCTCCTAAGAGGT
The DNA here is from genome assembly GCA_000404065.3 of Pinus taeda. NCBI lineage: Eukaryota > Viridiplantae > Streptophyta > Pinopsida > Pinales > Pinaceae > Pinus > Pinus taeda. The sequence goes on along the minus strand of APFE030975604.1, from coordinate 106,426 downwards.
CACAAGTTCAAAACCAGGGGGTAGAGTATGTAGGGCTCCAAGTTTTGACAACCCATGGTTTTTCCAATAGTATACTTATATAATATAGTCTATTTAAATATGTGACTACTAGTATACAACTTGAGTGGGCCTAATGGTTAAGAGCATGTGTTTCCTCCTAGAAGGTCATAAGGCTTAATGGTTAAGAGCATGTATTTCCTCCTAAGAGGTCACAAGTTCAAAACCAAGGGGTTAGAGTAGGTATGCCTTCATAGACAGTCAAATCGTTGCACGGAGGTGGGTCCCTTGTCCTACAAACAAGGGGGTCGCATACACCAATTTGGTGTTTAGCTTGGCCATGACCTTAAAATTGGGTAATAATAATAATTTGAGCCATGAATGATCACTGAAATAAAATGGTTTCAGCAAAAAGAAGACATTTTATATATGTGTGTGTGCGTGTGTTAAACCAATCTAGATCCTCAGCAAAAAGAAGACATTTTATATATGTGTGTGTGTGTGTGTTAAACCAATCTAGATCCATCTTAACTCTCGATCTATTAAGCACAAAGAGGGATTAAAATCTCTTGAGGTGCAAACATTTCCTCAAAATTTGATGGATCTAGGCTGGTATATATCTAGAGAGAGACTAATGTTTATTGCAAATAAGATATTTCAAACAAGGGGGTCGCATACACCAATTTGGTGTTTAGCTTGGTCGTGATCTTAAAATTGGGTAATAATAATAATTTGAGCCATGAATGATCACTGAAATAAAATGGTTTCAGCAAAAAGAAGACATTTTATATGTGTGTGTGTGTGCGTGTGTTAAGCCAATCTAGATCCATCTTAACTCTCGATCTATTAAGCACAAAGAGGGATTAAAATCTCTTGAGTTGCAAACATTTCCTCAAAATTTGATGGATCTAGGCTGGTATATATCTAGAGAGAGACTAATGTTTATTGTAAATTAGATATTTCAATTCCCGTTATATCTATATATAATATATATATAGAGAGAGAGAGAGAGAGAGAGAGAGAGAGAGAAGAGAGAGAGAATCAATTCAAAAACCAAGGGGGTTAGTGTAGGTATGCCTTCATAGACTTAACAATGAAATTGTTGCATGGAGGTGGGTCCCTTGTCCCACAAACAAGGGGGTCTCATACACCAATTTGGTGTCTAGCTTGGTCGTGACCTTAAAATTAGGTAATAATAATAATTTGAGCCATGAATGATCACTGAAATAAAATGGTTTTAGCGATAAGAAGACATTCTGTGTGTGTGTGTGTGTGAAACCAATGTAGATCGATCTTAACTCTCAATCTATTAAGCACAAAGAGGGATTAAAATCTCTTGAGGTGCATAAATTTCCTCAAAATTTGATGGATCTAGGTTGGTATATATCAAAAGAGAGAGACTAATGTTTATTGTAAATAAGATATTTCAATTCCCAATATATATATATATATATATATATATATATAATATATATATATATATCGAGGAGAGAGAGAGAGAGAAAGAGAGATCAATCTAACTTCACATCCACTAAGCATCGCCCAAAATTTCTCAAGATGGACCTTTTCTTGAGGGCAAAACTGAGGAAAATTCTTGCACTTGGAGAAATTCCATTGGTCCAACTTGGTAAAATATGAATTTAAATATATGTATATTATTTTTCAATAATACAATTTATATTATATATGATTTTACATCTCTATATATAGATATTCCTATTTTTAAATTTTATAAAAATCTTGATAATACATATAGTTATATACACAAAAAGCTTGACATTTGGGGACATGTTTAATAAAATAATTCATTGTAAAGTTTAAATTTTTATATGTTTATTAATTAAATTTAAATGTGAAATTTGAAATATTATAATTATGAATATGAATTATCATTATTTTTAGTTTATACGGTACAATTATTATTTAATTTTTTATATATTTTCTTATTTTCTAATTTACATGTTTATTAATTAAATTTAAACATGAAATTATATTTTATTATTACAAATATGAATCACTATTATTTAAATTTATTTTAACGTAATATGTATATTATGAATTTTGAGATGTATTGAGATAAATGTTTCGATGTATATAGACATTTACCAACCATTTAATTTATATGGTTTTACTAGTTATTATTATTGTTTGATTTATCGCTTCACTATCTCATATAACGTTTCACTACAACATCTCCCCGTGCTAGTTGTAATGCCCAAAAAGATGGAGATGTGTAATTCATTTAGCTCTTAATATGAATTTGATATCCAATTTAAAAAATATTAATAACAAAAAAATTCAATGAGAGAGAGAGCCATTTTAGTATGGACAATGTGGGCCATAAATAAAATTCTTTAATGATCATTTTGAGTAAAATGCTTGAATGTGAACTATGTGTATATTATATAAAACAGTTAAATTAAAATATTACAATGCCCAATAAAATATTTTAATGTCAATTGTGTATATATTATATAAAGCAATTGAAAATAAAAGAATTCTTATGGCTAAAACATTTCACTTAGTCTAATTATTCTAAGTCTTTACCATCTTTCAAATTTTTTTTTGTCAATTTTGTCCAAAATCTAGTAAGTATTTGTTGGAATTGCAAATTTAAATTATGTAGTGTACACAATCAAAGTGCTCAAGGGGATTTTCAATGTGTGAAATCTATTTATGCATTCAAAGATGTAATTTAAGCAATAAAAAATTACAATCTCATGAGAATTATATTACTAATATTGTTCAAAATAAAGAAAGATGTGCAATTCCTTCCATGTTGAGAGAGAGAGAGAGAGAGAGAGAGAGCTTAGATTCATCTTAACCCTAGATATATCAAGCACTCACAAAGGTCAAATCTTTTGGGGTGCAAAAAATTTCTTCAAGTTTTGCACTATGAAAAATGTTTGTACCGAGTGAAATTTGATCCCCTCCCCTTTGACGCTTGACTATTTTAGAGTTAAGATGGATCTACTCTTGTTTTAAACTCTTAAAAATCAAATTTTAATTTAGTTTTCAACGTCAAAAACTACATTATATTTAAATATGTTAAAAAAACCATTAAATCAAATTAATAACAATACCATAATTAATAACAATAAAACTAATAAAAAAATTATAATTATTCATATCATAAACAAATTTACCAAGTATCAATAAACATAACAAGATAGTTGGCATAATAGACACCAAATTAAGTGAGATGTCAATGACAAGCACTGCACAAGTGGGATATAAACGTTTTCCTTTAAAGAAAGGGGTGGCAAGAGGGGGAGGGATACTCTATGACCCCGATGAGGACAAACTGTTTAGGTACTCATGGGGTCTTGGTCATATGACAAATAATCAAGTAGAGAAATATGGTATCTATGTGAGACTTTTGTTAGCCAAAGAACATCAAATGGACACACTTACAATTATGGGAGGTTCTCTCCTAATCCTGCATCATTTGTGAAAGGCTCCCTCCCCAAAAAAAGTATATGCAAAATATCATAAAAATATTTAAAAAATTATGGAAGATATCCATCCAAAACATATTTCCATGTCCTAAAAGACTTCAACAGATAAACAAATGATGTAAACAATGTCGACAATCTCCAACTAATGACCCAATTTTTCCATTCATTCAGGATACTCCAATGAATACTCCATGTCTCATGCACTCGTCCCTCTTTATTCTCCCAAAGACATTTAATCCTATCGTATTTGCCTTCAAATGGTTCTAAAAAATGCTAATACCTCGATCTTCTCGTGTTCGATCACCCAACCGAAAGGTGCTTGAGAACTTCCGTTAATACTTGGGACTCGGATATTTAAAATTAGCACCCAATAAAACTTCAGTTTGGCTTAATTATGAATTGTTTAGGGGTCTAAATACTTCATCCCATTCGAGATTATTAGTGTGTTTGGTTAATTCAAGAGTTTGGGGGGAATTTCTTCTCACGTTGACCCACATCGATTCGGGGAAATGTTTACACACTTTTAATTCAGTGAACAACCATACGTCCCACTCTAGATCTACTCGACTAGTCTCTTTGAGTACACTCAAATTACATATAGATTCCTTTAATGCTAATAAATTATGTCAACTTTCAATTCAACATTGAATTAATTCAATACACGACCATGCCTCAAAGAATCTCAATTCTCGTTATACCATTGTGTCATTGATTACTTAATCCACTAGGATCCTAAAATTTGTGTTGTAGTTGTTCATTCATTTCTTTATATCGTTGACATGTTGATCTTGTAGTTTTCTTTAGACTTCCGGGCTTCCAAATTTTATCTCGTTGTTGTCCACTTTCTTTGCTAATGCAAAGCTTTTTAGTAAGTTGTTCTTTGTGGTTGGTTGTACTCCTCTTCCTATTTTACTTCTCGTGCATATCCTCCTCATTAGCATCCCCATTTCATCAACTTCCTTATCTAGTTTGTCTTCCTCCTCGTACATGCTACTATTCTTTTACTGGATTATGTTGTCGAATAGTTGACTATTGCATTTCTTTTTTTTCCATGCCACTACAATTTGGAAATCCATTCTGCTTGTCTGAATACGTTTGAATTAAATATGAAAACTCTTTGAAATCTTCATTACTTGTATCCTTTGTCGACCACTTCTCCAAAATTCTCATTTCTTCATCAAAATCTTTAAAATTAATTTTAAATGTGATATTTGAGGGTTAACTTCATCTCTAAGAAATGGTTTAGACTATATTTCTCTTGTTATAGCCTTATGTTCATCATCACTTTCTATACTTGTAACCTCGTAATTAATTTCATACTGAAAATTTACCTCCAGTTCCTTAGAATTTATGGTCACCTTTTCTCCATTAGGTACTAATGAACATTTCCTATCACTAGATGTAACCTATTTTTTTTACTTATATTTTCTCAACAACTCTTCCAACAACTTGATCTCTTCATCAAAGTTTCTTAGTGTTATGTCTCAATGTTACTCTTCACATTTATACTTCTCTCTTTGGATGAATTCATAAGCCAATTCTTCTTTGTTCACTTTAACACAGGCTCTTGTAGTTCTTTATCTACAACTTCATTGTTCATTTGTGTTTGGATCTCCCTCTGATTTCCTTTTTGAGACAATGTTGCCTCATCTTCCTTCAGAATAGAACTTTGATTCTATCTTTTCTCATTGCTTTGAGAAGAGATTTCTTCATCTCCCTTCAACTTCACGACAACTTCAAGCAACTTTCCATCACTTGCAAAATCTACAACCATACACAAATTATCAAATTAAAAAATATAAGGCTCCCTAGCCTTATTTGATACCTCTGTGAACACATCCTCATGTTGTTATGAACTTCCACAATAGTTCATTAGACTTGTAGTAAGTCTCTCATCCTCTTCATCCTCCTCTTTAAGGATATCCCCTTGATTTGGTTCACATAAGAGAACTTCCTCTTCCCTTAGTGGCATCTTTCTAAACTCAGCTCTTCTAAGTTTCTCTCTCTTCATCCAAGTATTGAATTCGCTCTTCAAGCTTACCAATATTCTCCTAAACTTCCTTTCAAACAATTTCATTATAGGTTACTTGACTTTCTTCTTCACATTCCAATCACATCTTTTGTCTTTTACATTCTCCTATAGCATCATCATCATTATGTTGAGTTTTTCATTCATCTCAGCCGTTTTTTTGTCAAATTCCTCTTGAATCATATGTTTCGTCTTCATGCCATTTTCTTTGGCATTCTCCTCCATCATGTTGTGGCTTATTTCTAAACCTCTGACATGAATATTAATAGTCATATTTATTTTCTTTTGTTAACTTCTATTGTCCACTATGAGTTGCACCAAGCCTTTCCTCTATAACAAGCTTTCATCAGGCTACTCATACCTCATCAAGCTTTCCCTATGAGCCTAAACTTTTTCTATCCTTATGGTTCTCTTTCCTCATAACCTTTTGAGCTCCCCTACTCATCAACTTCAAAATTTGTAGGCTTCTGCATTCCACTCACTTCCTTTGAGATCTGCACTAGTCCTCTTCTCTTCAGAATTATCACAACTTCTCCTACTATGGGGGTTTTTTTGCCACGTGATTCTCTTTTTCCTATAAGAGATCCACATGCTTTTCTTCTTTTGTTATAGATTCTTTGGCTATAGGGTTGCCACAAATTTCATTCTCTCTCGTTGATACATGCAAACAAATACTGTGTCCCAATTTAATTCAACCATATTTACATGCTAGATCTCATCCATATCGCTTCTTCACTTTGAAGCTACTTCTTTCACTACTCCAGCGCTATCTACTCCGACTTCACTGTTGGAACTTTTCTTTGTTTGCAAATCCACGGTTGCAAATTTCAATGTTCTTCAACACCTAAAACATGCTTCTATTTTCCTTCCAAAGTAGAAAACCTTCTACGTAAATTTCCATCAAATCTAAATTGTTGTAAGTTATGCAAGCACCATTTAACTCTTCTAAGGTATTACCCTTTTTTATTTATTCCTCAAAGAGGAAACTTTCTCTGCATCTCCAAAGAATATTTTATGTTCTTATTTTCAAAGAGCATTTTGTACAACACTTAATTCAACATGCTCACATACCTTCATATATCTTCAAATGTTCCTTGTCGTTCTGAAGGATCAAATTTAGAACCTGATGATCAACAATTTTTTTTTAAATATATCTATTAAACTTTGCAACAGTTAGACACTCTTCCTAGAAAATAACCTCGTGCTAATGACTAATTTAAACATTTAGATGTCACAAGAATCTTGTCAATGCACAATTCCACACGTAGCACAAACTCCATGCAGGTTCTCCTCAACATGTTATCACACACAAGTCTCAATTTATATCCAACCTCAATGCTTCATGCTCCACGGTACTGTTATGTAACCAGATCACAAAAACAAAACAAAAGATAGATCAACAACTTGAAAACAAGCCTATTCAAGGGGGGAACCTCATTTTACATCACATAAATGAACAATTCTTGGATGATACAAATGAAAAGACCTCCTTGGTATATATAGGAGTCTAAAGGGTCACAATATAATCAGGTCCTACATAACAATAATAATCTAAGGCACAACAATAACAATAGTGGGCTTTTATGGGGCACAACGATAACAATATGGGGGCTATATGGGGCTTACACTAGTATTATAGGGAACCTAACAATGCCCCCCCCCCCCCTCCCTTTAAAAAAGTGTTGTCCTAAAAGCTTGAGTAGTTCTAGATGCTTATGTATAAAATTCTCATCCTCCCAAGTGGAATATTCAACGGTTAAGTTCTTTCACTTAATGAGATACTCTAAAATTGATTAATTGCATAACTATGAGGTTCTTGTTTTTGTGACTACTTCAGGCTCCAATATGTTTTTTCCTTCTTCGTCATGTTGTAGCAATATTGTTTGAACTTGGAACTTGTCACTTATAACCTTCCTTAAGCGTGAAACACGGAAAAATGGGTGTACTAAGCAAGATGTAGGAAGCTCCAATTTTTATGCCATAATACCAATCTTTTACAATACCTTGTAAGGACCATAGTACTTGGATGATAATTTATTATCCTTATTGGCTTGCTTGAGGTAAATTTGTTTGTATGGTTATAGTCATAAAAATACCCAATCACCTACTTAAAAATTTATTTTATTACAACGTTGATTTGCCTATTGTTTCATTTGATTCTACTCTAGAGTCAAGTTATTTTAAGAGTTGGAGAATTTGTTGTTGATGCTCGATGTGATCTTCCACTACTTGAACCTTAGAATTTCCTCTTAAAGATGACATGATGGACAATGGATGATATCCATAAAGTGTCATAAACGGGGTCATTTTTTCTACAATATAGAAGCAAGTGTTATACCACCACCCTACCAAAGGTAACCACTTGACCCATTGTGTTTTTTGGGTTACTGACCATTAATGTCAATGAGAGTCAAGATGCCCATGTACATTTTACTAGGTACAAATAAATGCATTGTAGTCAAGTCACCTAGAAGTTCTGACAAATAGGGGACATTGATATATTCCCACTATTTATTGGAAAGAGAACTTTCCATTAAATCATGTAAACCTCAAGGCACTAAAAATATCTCTAGTCTCAAACCCATATAATGTGCTGAAGTCAATGGGTCAAGACTTGTTTGAAGGGAGGCCTTAATGAATCCCCCATCATCTAACGTGAGCATAAAGTAATGATTTAGAGGACCATAGATAAAATATTTGCACGATCAAACATGATTTATTTAGAAAAAAGGAAGAGGATAATGAGGCAACTCAACATTGTAAGTGAGCTAAATGACTTTATTCATGGGTTAGGAATGAAATGTTGGTGAGGTAAGAAAGTATGAAACTTGCAAAGGGGAAATGGTTTTGAAATCATGATCTGGTAATAGTAGAATGATGGAAACTTGAACTTCAACATGGATGGACTTTAAATCGAAGAGGGAGGAAAATGAATGAGTAACAATGGCATGACGGATGTGATTTGAAATCGAATGGACTTGACTTCTTCATGATTCCATTGAAACGTGCTTCTTCTAAAAATAATTTGGTCCTTGAAAACCACTTGTGCATAAATTGATATTCTTTGATCATCCTAGAACCTACAAAAAATTACCACTAATCTGCAATGAAAAAAAAATAATATCATCGAAGGAGAGAGGTGGTCGGTCTCTCTTCATTCGATATATATGTAACAAATTTACAAATATTGTTGACAAGCTGCAAAATGAACCTTTTTGCTACAAAATCATTCCTCTCATTTGAATAAAGTTTTCCTCTTTTCCTTTATAAAAAACCTTTGATCATTTATATTTGACATGGGATACTAAGGTACGATACATGTTTGTTAATTTTCTATTTTGTGTTAAAGGTTAGAATTAGAAAGTAGCTGAAGCATGACTTGATACTATAGTTATATGCTTTGAATAATTATGAGGCACTCATCTAGATTGTTTGAGACCCGCAAATGGATAATTGATGCATAAACCTATTATTCAGGGAATAGTTGGCATATTTGAACCGAAACAATGGTATAAGAAAGGAACAAAGTATAAGCATCTTTATAGAATTTTGGGCATCTCATATACCAGTATACTTTAATTGTTGCTCATGAGCCAATTAAATGATTCAAATATCTCATGGATCCTTTCCAAATACCGAAAGAGGCATTTCATGTCTTGTGGGTTAGTGTATTAATAAATAATATGCCAATGCACAATAGTCGTTGTGTCGCCGAGGCTTAATATAACATTTCATATATAAATGTATTTGGTCTTGCTTTGGAAATCATAGCAAATTGTCTTGATAATGTAGCCTTTGAACTTTTTAGTCATTGGGACATAAATTCACCCACTATCTATAAGTATGTATGTATAAACTTGCAATATCAAGTCACTGTAAAACTATGCTACTTTTTAGTTGAGCTTGTCTTTGCAAATTTGAGTATTGGGGTCAAACCACAAGTTGGGCCTACTTGAGGTAATGTCCAACATACATTTTCTTTCCAGAAATTTATGTGTTTCTTTCTTGCAATATTTGTTTCTTTAATTGTTCATTAGATTAAGATCTGTCAGATTGATTTGCACAGTGTGTTTAATTGAAAGTGTGATTGACGTTATTTTCATTTATGCACTTTCTTGGGCCATGTTCTTTGTTTCTGTGTGTGTAGAGGTGATTTCACAGCTACTACATCATCAACAATTGTTGTTGCAAAACCAATTGTACTACCTTAGAACTACAAAAATTGTTGCAAAATCTGACCCTTGTAGGAATCTTGTTTACAATTGTATATCGCCTTTAAGATTTAAACTCCAACATTTGGGAAACTTATGGCTAAACCAATTTAAGTAGTTTAACCTGTATCAATCATGATTTCCATCACATGTAGGTTTCATACATAAGCATATAAATTGGTAGGAACTTTGGTACTTGTGCATACAACACAGAGTCCTCACAAGTTTAAGAAACCCTAGTTGATAATTAAATGATTATGAGAATTATCCTAAATAAAAATACAAGTATTCACAATGTCATTTTTGGCATTGTTACCAGGGAGGCACTCCAGAGTATTAGAGGTTCCTTTCAAATAGGAAACGACACTGGGAGTAGAAGTGACCAGGGGGAGATAGTTAACCCATCCTTTAAGTAACCTACATCCCGAATGTCTTGGATTTAAAAGAATGTTAGTATAGATAGAAAAGCATAGGTAGAAAAAAAGAAAAGGTTAGTAAAAACCCCAATACATGGTGTAGTAGGAGCCACACCTACTAATATTCTAGTAGATAAGGAAGGAAAACTAGTGAGGGTCCCTTTTTGTTCTGAACAGTGTGGTAGGAAACCACCGAAAGGTGAGGTACTAATAAGGGAAGGAATTACATTTAACGGAGAGACAAAAAGCTCTTCGACATATAATAAAGTCTAAACTCATGAAGCTACAAGAGAGGACAAGATGGGAGACAAAGAAGTGAATGGACCAAGGCAAAAAGGTCCTGTTACTTTTGAGTTTCCTATCCAAGATCTTATCCATGATCCCAATGCAATGGTTGAAATGAAGAATATTCCTCTCTTTACCCTCCTGAATTTCCATGGCCTTTCTAAGGAGGACCCTCATACATTTCTTTTTGAGTTTGACGTTCTTTGTCATAGTTATGATGACTCCAAGGATGCACAAAAATTAAAATTGTTTCTTGCAACTTTGAAAGATTCATCTTTCTACTTGTTTGTAGGGCTTTAAGGAAACTCCATTTGTACCTAGGATGAAATGAAGAGAATCCTCTCAAAAAATATCAAGATTACTGTAAGGTCTGAGATATTAAGGAAGAGATTTTCAGGATGTCCCAAGTTGATGATGAGAGTTTGGAAGACTATGTGGAATGATTTCAATATACTTTACAGAGGACAAAGCATAATTCCCTAGATCCTGACACCTTGTGTATCATTTTTCTCAAGGGAATACAAGAATATTACCTTGAAACCCTAAATCTCATAGGTGTAGGTGATGTTTCTACTCTATCTTATGACAAGATTTGTGAGTTATGCACATGATATTCTTGAGGAAGTTTGAAATATAATTGAAATTCTCAGGATATCACTTCCAATATTAGAAAATATATTAGAAAAATTATTAGGGAATATATTAGAAAATTTTGAAATTGATGTCCTTAGTACCTTAAGATGTCAATTAGATGTCTTTCAAGCCAAGAAAAAGGAGGAGGTTAACTTAGCCCTATTTATATTTTGCTCCAAATGTCACAAGAAGCACCCTCTATGAGAGTTATCATTGAACATTATTGAAATATGCACAATATGTGAGCAGAAGCATTCAACCCAGGAATGTCCCTCACTTCTTGAGCTCGAGGCTATGTTTCAAGAGGCCAATGAAGGAACGGACAAAAAATTTCTTCGTGGCCAAAAAGAAACCATGGCTCCCTTGATCATTTGGAAACACACCCTTCGATCCATCTCTATATCCTCCTCTAACCTTTGCTTGGTACCCTCCTATTCCTTGCCCTGAGTGGCCCCCATAAATGCAAAATGAAGGGTGTATCCCAAGCTAAAGAGGACCTTCTTCTTATAGAAGTATGACACCACAAGCACCACCTCAAAATTATTCCTAGCAACTTCAACTACCTTCAATTCAACCTAATAAAACTCATACTCAATAGGGACCCCAACTGCCAGCTCAACCAATGCCTAATCCAAGCAATAAAGTAGTTTAGATTGCCTACAACATTGAGCTACCCTTCTTCCCACTTATAATATGTTATTAATGGACTGTGAGAATATTCATTTACGTTATGGGAAGGTACTCCAAAATCAGACTTCTCCCATCATTCAATAACAAGATGATGAGGACACTTCCCCATAACTAGGACTACCTCCCTCTAAATTTAAAGATACAATTATCAACCAACATTTTGAAAGAAAAAACAAAATCTCCTTACCCTTAGAGATTAAGTTTGGAAAAAAAAACCCATGTACAACCTCAATTTGATTTTCTAGGAGAGTTAAGGAATCTATGTGTGAAAATTCCACTACTCCAAGCCATTAGAGATGTTTCTATATATGCAAAAGAAGTCTGGGAACTTTTTTTGAAAATCCAAGGAGGAAAAAGAAAGACCCTAAGACAGTCTATGTCTATTATGAAACCAACTCAAGAAAAAGATAGAAAAGATAGATCAATGCCTTAGAATTCAGTCTCTTCGAGGGGGAAACCTCCTTTACATTACATAGATGAAAAATTCTTGGATGATTCAAATGACAAAACCTCCTTTCTATATATAGGAGTCTAAGGAGTCACAATATAACCTAGTCGGCCTAACAATAATAATATAAAGCCACAAAAATAACAATAGAGGGATTCTATGGGGCATAGTAATAACAATATGGGGACAATAGGGGCACAACAAT
>APFE030975604.1:83412-94044 GCA_000404065.3 Pinus taeda | reverse complement strand
AACCTTTTACCTATCCAATAACAACCGCAATGTTACAAAAACATATATATAACTTAGAAGAATAATGAGATATCATAACAATTTCCCATATCATAACAATAACAACAATAAAATAAAAATAAAATTGTTATTTCATAAATTAGAGAATAGTAAACTAGAAATATGTAAAATAAAGATTGGTAAACTAACCATTTATAAAATAAAGATTGGTAACAAAAATCAAGGTGTGATCCAATAATATTTATAGCCCTAAAACACAAGGCCTGGAGGGAATACAGGCTAGAGCTCCTGCATCTCGAGTGATCTCTGGTACAAAGCTCACACTACTAACTATAAATCCTTGGCTTCCCACGTACATTGGAAAAGTGTTTCCATTACCAGATGGAACGAAATATGCTCCATTCACAAGGATATCACCCACTGACTCCCACAACCATCCCCTAAGAATTAAATATCAAATATTCTAAACCTAATCTGAGGAAAGCTAAGTGATATGTAATATTGAAAGAAAATGTGTTATTAAATAAATTAATAAAATAAATCACTTTGGGTGTGGAGCACGAAGAGAGAGGAAATTGTTGCCAAATGCCATGAGGAATTAGATAGAGGTGAATATTTCATGATAAAGCTTCTAGATGTGACGATAAATAAGCTTGCATGGATTGGATATCCATCGGATGGATGCGAGAAAAAGATCCATCGAACATAAAAGCTTTGTGGGAGATAAAGGCATGCTTTTATGTGGAAAAGCATCATGGGACATAAAGACAAGCTTTTTCAAAGAAAGAAAGAAAGAAAGAAAGTCTTCAAAGAAAATCCTTTAATCCTAATTGTGGAAGTGATGGACTGTTGTGTCCTCTGATGAATAATGTCGCATGTTTTATATGTCATAACTTTGGGCATGTTGCAGTAAGATGCAGAAGTAGAGTGGTTCAAGACAGTCACACAGAAAAAGCATCACATTCTAGCTAATTTAAGGGGTATTGTTTTGCTCAAAATCTGTTTCGTCACAAAGCCATTGATTTCCATAGAAGGAATATGAAACATATGATATGTTATGCATGTAACAAGCTTGGAAATATAGAAAAGGAATACAGGAGAAGATTTTGGGCACCATACAAAAAGTAGAGAACAACAACACTGTTGAAGATATGGAAGAAAAAGAAAGTACAATCAGAAAGATGTGGTATAGCAGAGTATACAAACATGACAGACTCAGAGGAGATGAATGTGTGGAACCTTGGTGTTCTAAATCTCATACGCAAGTTTAATGAAGACAAGTCATGTGTATACATGAGTTCGAAGTGGTAGATTCGCGTATATGTTGGTTTGAGGAAAAGCAGTGGGATAGACTCAGGAAAAAGGGTCTGATATGGTTCAGTTAATTATTTGTCTATTTCATTATGGTTACAATCTGTTGATGATGTGTGGAAATGTGTTGGTACTCATAAGATGTTGTTTAGAAGTGATTTTCACCTAACTTGATGATGATGATGCCTTGATACATCTTGCTGATATATGCATGATCAAACCGACATGAACAAATGGCACAATGTTATGAAACTAGCTCAAGAAAAGATAGAAAATATAGATCAACGCCTTAGAATTCAACCTCTTTGAGGGGGCAACCTCCTTTACATTACATAAATAAACAATTCTTGGATCATACAAATGAAAAGACCTCCTTTCTATATATAGGAGTTTAAGGGGTGATAACATAATCAGAGCCGACATAACAATAATAATGTAAGGGCACAATAATAACAATAGCGGCCTTATATGGGGTACAATAGTAACAATATGGGCACTATGTGGGTTCATCAATATAATAAGTGGGTTGTACTAATAACAATAAGGGGTTACACTAGTAGTATAGGGGCCTAACATTCCCCTCTCCTTCAAAAAGAATTGTCCTCAATGCTTGAGTAGTTCTTGATGATTTTGTATACAATTCTTGTCCTCCCATGTGGAATCTTCAGTGGGTAAGTTACTAATGTTATGAAACCAGCTCAAGAAAAGATAGAAAACATAGATCAACGCCTTAGAATTCAGCATCTTTGAGGGGGCAACCTCCTTTAAATTACATAAATCAACAATTCTTGGATCATACCAATGAAAATACCTCCTTTCTATATATAGGAGTCTAAGGGGTCATAACATAATTAGAGCCGGCATAACAATAATAATGTAAGGGCACAATAATAACAATAGTGGGCTTCTATGGGGTACAATAGTAACAATATGGGCACTACGTGGGTACATTAATATAATAAGTGGGTTGTACTAATAACAATAAGGGGTTACACTAGTAGTATAGGGGCCTAACACACAAGTTCAGGAGGAGAAAAATGGGATGGATGATTTGAAGAACGCGATCGAAGCGAAGATAATAGTTTCATATGTTCCATGGAAGCTAATATTGGTGGTATGAAAGAAGATTTGAAGAAATGCATGGAATATTTGAATAAAGACATGGAAGGCTTGACGGAAGGTGGGAAAAGCTATTACAACAAAGGCCTCCTAATAACGAAAAGGTAGTAGAGGAAACTCATGGTGAGAAAAAAAAATTATAATCATGATTTCATAGAATCTAATATTGGATTGAAGACCCACCATATTCCAAAAATCAATACGAGGAAGTTTTATGGAAAGGATCCCATAACATGGATACCTTAGATGGAGAAATATTTTGATCTACATGATGTGCAACTGTTACAAAAGGCACGTATTGTATCTTTATATTGAGAAACAAATAAATTTTTATGGTATAAAGTGTTTTTTCCTCGTAAACCACTTGTCACTTGGTCATATGATGGTATGAGTCATATGATGCAATTTTAAAATCCACTTTGCATGGGAAGGATGATGTAACAATGTCTATTTTTTTCATGTATAAACATTTGGTATATCCCCACATGGTTGGGTGGATGAGTCAAAATGGTGTATCCCCACTTCGTTGGGTGATTGATGTATGTATGAGTCATTGGTGATAGGAAGGTAATACTAACTTAGTTGAGTTTTAGAGTCATGTTATTCTTTTGAAAAATATCTTTGTAGACTCTGATTGTGCTCAAGGGGAGCATGGACGGATTGGTACATCTCAGTATGTAAAAAGGGAGAGCTCAATCAGAGATTTCAGCATGTACTCAAGGGGAATATGGAAAAGAGCTAGGGTGTTGTAGCTCCCTTCAAGTAGTAGTTGGAAAAAGAGAGAAGGTTGTAGCCTTCTGCAGGTGGGTACCTACGTACTGGTATGAGTCTGCACCAGTACAATATTATAAACACGTTTTTCTTATATTAAAGGAAGACTAAAGTAGGTGGCTTTTGTCCCACATTGGGTTTTCACCTTATATCATAGTGTTCATGTGTGTTTCTTATGTGTGATGATTTGTTTTGTACTTACTGCACCTAGTCACTATTTATATGGTTAATGAAGTTCTGATGCATTGATTAAAGATCAACATATGATGAATTAACTGAATCATAAGGTTGTTGGATATATGCTAGTTGCATTAAACACAATTGTGTGTACACGCGGGCTCCCTTAACTGAAGTAGCACATATGAATCTGATTATGGAAATGAAATAGTTATTAATTTGCTAATACTGATTCACCCTCGCCCCTTCTCAGTATTATTTCCAACAGTTTTACCACATAATGGTATTACTTTTGCATTTCGGCTAGGGAGGATCTGGACCTTGTATATATATAACGAATTATTTTCACTTCGTATGATAATTCTGGAAGAAATTTTAAAAAGATACTAACTATGACGTAGGATGTGTCCTAACTATCTCTATGCATAAATTATGAAAAACAATAACCGGATTATTTAACAAGTGAAGGTCAATTATTTTTCTTCCTAAACTATAAGTATAACTAGTATATTTGGAATTTTTATATCAGTAAAATACATGGATTTAGTGGATCAAAAATTTATGTGCGAGTGGAAAAATAATGTTTGGTTAGAATAATGAATCCTAAATAGATATCCTATAGATATCCTATATTCACACCACTGTGTATATATCACCATGGGTATTAGCTTAATGATTATTAGGGCAATGAAAAAACGCTTGCTTTCACATGTTGTTCATGTCTTACTCTATTTCAAGATAGATATATCTCCATATTGGTAGGTGATGACTATGAATATGGGTATGCGTAGACCCACGCGTGCTGAAATCTAAAAACTTGTCCTTGCATGCTGTCATTCTCCATCAGAGTATTGAAAAATGATATCAATTTTAATAACTTGAATGCCAGATTGCCCAAATTTCATTTTTCCTCCATGAAGGGGATTTGAGCTACTTGAACTATATTGAAGTTAAATTTTGTTAGCATAACTGCTTGGGCTATTATGTGCCACTAGTAAATATGAAAACTTTGCATGATTATGTTAAGAGTTAGGCTCAACAAGGAAATTGAAGGTTGTTGATCTTAGTAACAGGAAAAATATTATAACTTAAGTTGTTATAGCATGCAATATGAAACAAATACCTTAAAAGTAATGTTGTTCGATTTTGTAATGGATTGGGGAGGAAGATATCATTACTTGAGTGGCACATTTACATATGTTACCTTCATGAATTCAAGAATCCCAATTTTCATCAAACTAGACTATGATTCTAATCAGAGATTACACTATGGTCATCATGCTATAAAATAAATTATAAATGGTATAATTTCTATGAAAGTATTATATGAAAGTAAAGGATGGTGAGAAAATTTTATAGTATAAGACTATATACCTTTTACAAATTATCATTCAAATTAATCCTTTCATTAATGCATTTACATATAATGTGAATTGTTCTTTGGTTATAAGAAAGTATGGTGAAGGGGAAATTTAACTTAAAACATTTTCTAGAACATATGCATCTTTCGATGGATATGCATAATAGAACATATAAGTATCAATAAGTATCCTTGAGTGCAAACCATAGTAATTTGTTGAAGTGGCATAAATGCTATGGACCACTGGGTCAATTAAATGGTATCTAACCATCTATTTAAAGATATTAATATCATAATTTGTACCAAGCAATTTTGGGAGGTTCTCTATTGTATTGCATTGATAATGTGGTTGGACAACATAGGAAATCTTGTGTAATTCAAATAAGAATTCATACAATAGATAAGTCATCTTTTGGTTAAGGGTGATTTAATGTTAATGAGGAGCTAACATGTAAATACCCTGAGACCATAAACACTTACAACTGAAGGGGGTGTAGGATTGAGAGTAGTAAAAACTTTCAGGTGTAACTACACTAAATTATACATGGCCATCAATTTGCTAAGGCATAAAAGGTACAACAGTAAATCATACAGGATGAATTATGATTTGATAATATGTGAGATAATAGTCTCCTTTAGGACAATAAGAAGAAGGAATCATGAAAATATGCATGAATACAATACTATACTATTGATATTGCAACCAAATGGAATCTGGAAATGATATGCACTTGACAACACATTCTCTAAAATTTCTTGTCAACTAAGCACAATTGTTTTAATTGCTAGGAAAATATAAAAGAATGTTTGGTATGATACTAACATGGTAGGAAAATATATGGACAAGGTTGTGTCATGCAGGTGATACTATTGGAATGGTATGATGGGTAGTAGAACATATGGTACTATGTACAATAGTACATATGGTACTGGTATGATTACGTGTTATATATGATATGTATATCAGTGTGTATAGTACAAATTTGTGCAGATATGCATGAAGGCATTAGATAAATGTCGAGAAAGATAACCAACCTGGAGGTTACACATAAAAAGGAAAGTAAGATTGGCATAACTAACCATGGTTAATTGTAGTTAGCATACATATATTTACAATGAATATATATTGTTATGTGAACTATTTTGTTATAACCTTGTAGGCATATTAATGTGGAAAATATGCTAACTGATGTATGGTATGCAAAGAGACTACAAGGAGCAGGTGTTCGATAAGAACAAAAAGGCTTGAAAAAATGCAAGAAGAAGACATGCATTCTTCAGATAAAATAAATGATAAGAAATAGTTGTTTTAATAATATAAAGTAACATATCATGATATTTATCATAGTTAAACTTTTGCATCTACAAATTCTCAATGGTTTGAAAAAAATGTTAAAGGTAGCTATGAGAAGAGAGCAGTCCTTGAGACCAATGTATCCATGGAAGGAGAGGCATTGGGAGCACTATTTGTGATTGATGTACGTCGGAAAAATTCTATCAGATAACATAGCCATGAGAGCTCTCGATTCAGAAACCAATTAACTGCGAATGAGGACATGATGCAATGATACAACGAGGATGGTGTAAAATGTAAGGGGGGGAGTATGTAACACCCCTCTCTTGTGTACTAAATTTTTATAAACCTATTCTAAGTTAAAGATAGGTGTGATATACTCCCTTGTGTGTTAAATGTTTCTAAACATAAGTCGGGTTAAAGCGAGGTGTCATACCCTTCTTTGTGGGATAAACTATTATAAAGCTAAGCTAAGGAAACCTAGGTAATATGTAATATGAAGAGCAAATGTGTTATTAAATAAATTAATAAAATAAATCACTTGGAGGGTGGAGAACCAAGAGAGAAGATATTCTTGCGAAATCCCATGGGGAATGGGATAAAGATGATTATTTCATGATAAATCTTATAGATGTTATTCTAGATAAGATTGGATGGATTGGATATCCATCGAATGGATGGGAGATAAAGATACATCAGACATAAAAGCTTTGCGGGAGATAAAGGCAAGATTTTATGTGGAAAAGCATCATGGGAGATAAAGACGAGCTTTTTCAAAAAAGACCTAGACAAATGGAAAAATCGATAAAACTGGGACACCGCTAGTGGTAACTAAATAATGAAAGAGGGTATTAAATACCCATGCATTGATCAATTGAGGACAATTGATCCTCGGTAAGATCTTTGGCTCGGGGGGGATCAGAGGTGATTCATGGTTGGGTGGTGGTGCTCCTCCTTCTAGGTGAAGTTTTAGTTGTTGTCAGTGGCATGGGATGTTTGTATGGTGATTCTTACTCTCTCTCTCTCTCTCTGTTATATTTCCAGTTTGTGTATGTGAAGATTTAAGTTTCCTCACCATGAATGAATGAATTGAATGAGATGATTATGAGTAGATTAATGGTGTTTCCCTTCATTCTAGTTTGAGTCACATGCATTGTATATGCTTTATCTTAATCCTTAATTTGAAATTGTTAAATCGTTCATCTCAGGGTTATCTTTATTATGGAGATAATGGTTTTTAATTAAGCATGTTCCATGTGAAGTTAGCAATAGAAGTGTCTAAAGTGGGTGACAGTACTTGTACCCGTGAGCTATCTGATTCATGGAAGAAATTGCATGTGCCAATTATACATTAGTAGATTACCTGTGTTAATGATTTTTATGATAATGTGTTATACATGTGACTCCTTTTATATCCAAGAGCAGAGTTAATAGTGGAAGCATAATATGTGGTTTTAAATACTAATGGTGTTTAAGAGGAGATCATATATGAATATGTCATATAGCTATGAAATCTACATATTACATTTAAATAAGGAATATAGTCTGCCTATAATGTTACGTGATAAATTAAATGCTTATGCATGCGTAACAATTGTGAAATTAATGCTTAATGCTCCTGGGTGTATGACCAATGGTTCAAATTATCTATTCTTACATGTCCTTAGACTGCCTCCTTTTATGCTAGTCCAGCTAGTTATGCATGTGAAGGGTTGGTGATTAACATACTGACTATCTGTATAGGAATATGGTCATGATACACAACCATAATAACTACACTAAACTTGAATTAATGATCATTAATGCTTGTGGGTATTAACCAAAGGGTTTCATAGGACACATAAAATGATTAGCTTTAACGGTTGATCACATACAATAGACATATAACCGAATCTAAGGGTCCCTATCAAAGAACCATTAAAACATAAGAGGAGTATACCATACTATGACTCACTAATTGATGTTGGGTAATATTTTCTCATGTAATATTAGGAGATATGACCTATCATGATGGATAATCCTTAGCTATAAACAAAGAAAACTTACCAGAATAAGAGCCTGGTAGCTATATTCCCGAGTAGGCTCAAGAGGTACATTACACTAACTGTTTCTATTTTCTTGATTCGAGTCATTATTTTTCTTTCTTTTGAGAGCTCGATACTTAAATCACTGTAAATCTGTAATTTCAAATTTTCATGTTCTGAAATTTTGGCTTGTGGTAGTCCCCCTAAGTCCTCTTTATAATCCCACTAGTATTATCAACATTAGACTCTACAATAAAGAGTTTTGCCAAATCTCCTACGATGGCCTAATGATAGATTGGTTCATTAGATAGAACCTATACAACCTTCAACCTTAAAAAACAGACACATAAAGCAACCATCCGTCCTATTTTTGTAAATTATGATGAAATTTCAATTTGATGCTCAGAGAGAAAGTTATGACAATTTTCCCAAGGTCACCTACTTGGAATATAATTTGAGAGTCTGTAAAAACCCTAAACGTATTGGATCATATCTCCGAACATATAGCAAAATAATATCTGAAATTTGGGCCCAAGCTTCACCAGGATTTCTGCTCAAATGAGTTTTAATTTCAAAGTTTGAAGCTTTGTAGAAATAAAACTATAGTGACAATATCATGATCAATAGGTTGAGATGGAATTATAGGGCTTTTAAAAACCCTAACTTCCTAAGATCATATCTCTGTAAATATAGGGAGATAAGGTTTGAAATTCCAAACCGATGTTTAGAATGATTGTGCCTAAAATGGTTTTTTATTTTAGCTTCTGAAACGTCGTAGAGAATACGATAGATCGAAAATTCCACGACAAAATGTTTGGAGCAACAAAACCCTAGAATCCAAATCTTTGGAACCAAATGTCATGGAACCAACACACAAATAGATAGAAAAGATAGATCAACAACTTAAAAATCAGCTTCTTCAAGGGGAAACCTCGTTTACATTACACAAATGAAAAATTCTTGGATGCTACAAATGACAAGACCTCCTTTCTATATATAGGAGTCTAAGGGATCATAATATAATTAGAGCCGACATAACAATAATAATATAAATGCACAACAATAACAACAGTGGGCTTCAATGGGGCACAATAATAACAATATGTGGACTACATGGGCACAACAATATAATAAGGGGGTTGCACTAATAATAATACGGGGTTACACTAGTAGAATAGGGACCTAACATATTCAAACATCATGAGGATAATCTCATATCTATGAAATATTATTCCTATATGAAGTAAGTTTATAAAAGAAAAGAAAAATGAAGAAAAATTTATTTAAATTATTTTGATTAATCTCATGGAAACTATATGCTCAAGATGTAGGTGAAATGATGATATATCCAAGAATTATAGATGATGGTTATGAACTTGAAAATCCTAGGGGCAAGGCCATTATGGTGACATTGGAAACCTATGACATACATTGATCATCATGAAGTATGTTATGTAAAATGTGTTATGCTATTTAGAGAAAGAGAGGGAAATTCCTTCGTTATAAAACTCTATAAGTCTCAAGGATCTTCCTTTGTGAGGTATCCTTGTCAAGTAATGGATTGCCCGAGGTATTGGGGAGGCAAAGAAGGAGGTGATTGAACATGGAAGGTGTGTGGCCTACTAGGGAAGGGGATACTTGAGTGAATTGGTTTTTAACGGTCCATTTACATACTCACTGGGATCATGAATTCATTTGGAATGTCCAAGAAATGAATGAGTTTCATTTGTTCTGTGTATAATCCTTGTAAAGAAACAAAAACTATTAAGTAATTAGGTGGAATGCTAAGAGGTCAAACATTGTTGTATGATGTAATGCTTATTTTTGTTAATAAAAATTCTAGAATTGAAGTAGGGGATAGCCAAAAAATGATGATGTTTTGGGTAGGGGGGAAACATTACTAGGGAGGAAAAAGTGCAAGGAGGGGTGGGAGAAATCCTATCATTCCTTAAATAAATATTACTTTTCCTTGGTGTAATGATTGGTATTCCTAGGAATATTCTATAAAAAGACTCCGAAGATGAAGGCTTATGGGGTGATTATAAAAATAAGGAGAAACCATCAAGGAGTTTATTAGCTCTTGGTTTCTGGATTCTCATTAGCCTTTCTCTGATACTCTCTGACTTAGAATTTTGACTTGACAAGAGAACTTATGGCAGAACCCATAGAGATTCAAACATTCTGACTATTAATATTTGTGATTGATAGACCATGTGAGAGAGACTAAGCTTTCCCTAAGTATGTGGCCTTCACAATTTTTTTAAAATATGGCCTAAAAAATGTGATAAATCCCTAATTTTAGTTGTTCACTTATGGAATTAAGATCTGGCACGAGGGTGACTAGCTATGAGAGCCTAAGGTGTGAGAGCCTATGGTGGGATGGACTATGGCTCACCCTAGTTCATTTTTCTAGTTTTTTTTTTTTTTTGTGCAATAGATAAATATTTATTTCTATCTTAATGATACTTTAGGAATACTTATTTCAAAAGATTTTTTTTTTTTGAAAAATTGAAATTATTTCAATTATATAAATAAACTACCACTTGGGTGGTTCAATAATATACAAAATTGCACAA
>APFE030975604.1:63942-83134 GCA_000404065.3 Pinus taeda | reverse complement strand
TTTAGCTGTAATCACTATAATATAAGATTTGAGGTTTTGATATTAGACTTTATTTTTAAATATTGAATTTTGGTATTAGCTTTAATAATAGATTTAATAGATTTAATATTAAATTTAGGCATGATAGGAATGTAATCATATTATTTTAGGTTTATAATAATATTAGGTCAGTTTTGTATTGGTTAATAAGATTATTATTGACCATTATAAATAATATTTTGACGATTTATTAATGTTAATATTAACATTTATATAACATTAACTAAAGTTATAGCACAAATATTAATTATTATTCATTTCTTTATAAAACAAAATTGATAAGAGTAATATTAATGTTAATAATATTATTAATAGTAATTATAATATGGTTACTTAAAAGTTTATTATATTGATGATCGCATAAATATATTATAATATAACAACAATATTTTTTTATTAGAATTTTTCATCATCATTAACAAATAAACTCATAGAATTTATTAAACTTTTATATTGTTGTTCTGCCTAATTTTCTAATATTTATTTAGATTTAGTATAAAATTAATAATTTATAAATTTAACCTTGAAAAATAAAAGTATTAACAACAACCTTTTACCTATCCAATAACAACCACAGTGTTACCAAAAACATATATATAACTTAGAGGAATAATGAAATATCATAACAATTTCCCATATCATAACCATAACAAAAATAAAATAAAAATAAAATTGTTATTTCATAAATTAGAGAATAGTAAACTAGCAATATGTCAAATAAAGATTGGTAAACTAACCATATATATAAAATAAAGATTGGTAACAAAAATCAAGGTGTTTCCATACAATAATATTTATTACCCTCCAAGCACCAAAATTGTTAGGCCAAATATATAGAGCATTGTTAACAAAAATCAAGGTGCGATCCAATAATATTTATAGCCCCCAAACATAAGGCCTGGAGGGAATATAGGCGAGAGCTCCTGCATCTCGAGTGATCTCTGGTACTAAGCTCGCACTACTAACTGTAAATCCTTGGCTTCCCGCGTACATTGGAAAAGTGTTTCCCTTAGCAGATGGAACAAAATATGCTCCATTCACAAGCATATCACCCACTGACTCCCACAACCATCCCCCGGACAAGAAGAAGCAGCGTTACAAGCTTCACGCCGTGTCACCTGCTTTAGATTCTGGTCGTTTGGGCCCACGAATCGGTTTCCTTCACTTCTGATGGTGGGATGCATGCTTCCTCCAATTGCATATATTCCCCACACTTCATAGTTGTTATTGGTGACGTGCACGTATCCATATCTACACCTCCACGATTATTGACTGAAATGTTAACGAGAGAATTGCGTGCATTGAGTGAGCGATACCAAAATTGGACAGTGTGAAGATTCAAATAACTTCTCAGAGTTAATGTGTTTGAAATTTTGATTGCTTTGCAAAAAATTGTTTTCTTGGTAAGTTTTAGAAGACTTGAGGTTGGTTATCAATGGGGTTGCTTGAGTAAAGTGAGACTGAGACAGTTGGCTTAAAATATTCTTTTCATACATCCACTATTTATCATGTATATTATTTTCATATGTTCACTATTTAGCATTTATATAGAGAAGTTCACACCCACTACTCGGAAAATTCTGGACACTCCTAAATGCTAGATTCCTTGAATATTATCATAGGATTTTTAGGGATTTATGTGTTTTCTTCCATAAAACTTGTGTGTAATTTCGATATCATCACATTATTTGTGATTGTACTTTTCGAATAAATTAAAGAATAAACCTAAATATTCATTCTAAATAGATTTCTGATGGGTTTCCGCCAAATTTTAAACTGGTCCACTAAAATATACTAAACATATATATGCAAAAAGTGATTTTATTTTCTAATACTAAAATCCAAATCCAAGTTTCTTCCTGGAGGGAAACAAAATGCATGCATCTTTTAAAACATGGTGAATCTTTTATGTTTGTTTGGATCAAATTTACATGCTATTAACCAATCAGTTGGCAATAACCAACTGTTCTTTGCCCTTTGAAAACATAAATCAATCAAAACACAAAACCGTCCTAACTATTCGAACAACTAAGAAGGGATGTTCCTCAACGCAGTGGTTGCTATCTGGTTTTAAAGTATTTTCAAGCTGGGATAGTCTAATTGCGATGAACTTACCTTGGCATCCTCTACATGACACCAGGTCCAAAGTAGTTGTAGGTAACGGTTACCTTCATGTTTTTATCTCCTGCATAGTCATCGCTGTGGCCTAACAGAATTACGTGCATGCGTTCATATAATGAAAGAATAATCACTATCTCTATAGAATATGTATGGATAGAATATGTATGGAAATGTGCTGGTACTCATAAGATGTTTAGAATTGCTTTTCATCATAACTTGATGATGATGCCGCCTTGATACTTCTTGGTGATATATGCATGATCAGATCTGACATGAACAAATGGCATAGGTTCAGGAGGAGCATATGCTTAGAATAATGCAATGTTGGCATTATGGTTAGAAGTCTTTGGTGATAATCCTTATGTGGCTAAATTAGACATCTTGCTGATTATTGTTGGCTTGTCAAGAGAATGGTATTGTAGATTACAAGTTGCTGATGTTGATGAGAGATGCTTATGATGTAGATCATATGGTGCATTATTAAGTTGTTGATGACTATCATGGACTTGTTTAGTTCGTTGTTCTTTGTTAAAAATGTCATGTGTTTCTTTTAAAGACCCATCAGTCATATGATGTAATTTGTAAACCCACTTTGCATGGGAAGGATGATGTAATAATGTCTATTTTATTCATGTATAAACATTTGGTATATCCCCACTTGGTTGGGTTGATGAGTCAAAATGGTGTATCCCCACTTCGTTGGGAGATTAATGTATGTATGAGTCATTGGTGATAGGAAGGTAATACTCATTTAGTTGAGTTTCAGGGTCATGCTATTCTTTTGAAAAATATCTTTCCAAACTCTGCTTGTGCTCAAGGGGAGCATGGACTAATTGGTACATCTTAGCACGTAAAAAGCGAGAGCTCAATCAGAGATTTCAGCATGTACTGAGACGGAATATGGAAAAGAGCTAGCGGGTTGTAGCCCCCTTCGAGTAGTAGCTGGAGAAAGAGAGAATGTTGTAGCCTTCTGCAGGTGGGTATCTGCGTACTGGTATGAAACAAGTTTTTCTTATATTGAAGGAAGACGAAAGCAAGTGGTTTTTGTCCTGCATTGGGTTTCCACCTTATACCATGGTGTTCATGTGTGTTTCTCATTTGTGATGATTTGTTCCATTTTTATTGCACATGGTTACTATTTACATGGTTAATGAAGTTCTCATGCACTAATTAAAGATCAACATATGATGAATTAACTTAATCATAAGTTTGTTGGATATACGCTAATTGCATTAAACACAGTTGTGTGTACACGCAGGCTCCCTTAACTGAAGTAACGCATATGAATCTAATTATGGAAATGAAATAGTTATTAATTTGCTAATACTAATTCACCCTCGCCCCCTCTCATTATTATTTCCAACCATTTTACCATTGCAATGGTATTACTTTTGCATTTCGGCTAGGAACTGGACCATGTATATATATAGCCAATTATTTTTACTTCGTAAGATAATTCTGGAAGAAATTTAAAAAAGAGACTAATTATCTCTATGCATAAAACGGGAAAAAAAAAATCGGATTATTTAACAATGAACCTCGATTATTTTTCTTCCTAAACTATGAGTATAACTAGTATATTTGGAATTTTTATATCAGTAAAATACATGGATTTAGTGATTCAAAAATTTATGTGTGAGCGGAAAAATTATGTTTGGTTAGAATAATGAATCCTAAATATATATCCTATATTTAAATTAACGAACTATTAGCGAGAAACAGGGATGCAATAATGTGTCGATTTGAGAAACTTTGGAATAAAACCCGGGCTATAGATTATCATGATATTGGAATGGTAAATGTTTCTTTTACAAGAATCCCTTGCCTTGAGAACAAGAATTACACATAATTTCCAATGTGCCTAACATGGAACTTACAGTTGAGAATGTTGTATAGAACTGAATCAAGGAATTGAAGAGGACCAACCTCCACTGCATTACCTGTTTTATTGTGCAAGACAAAAAAAAAAATCCTTCAACAAAGGCAACAATAACACTCATGTCTCACCAGTCATCAATCACTAATGACATTCCCATTTCCATCATCATAATGAGAACAAAAATGTAACAAGTGTTGCCGTGGTACGTCAAAAATGTGGTTGTTATGCCCATGAGTAATAGTAGTTTCTAGTTTTCTTCTTTTAGATGATCTGAATAATAATAATTGCTTCTTCTTCTTTGCATATAAAAGTAATCAAAGCTACCCTTGGGGGAGGTTATATATGGAAGATGGTTTTTTGATCTCTCAGACCACTGTGTATATATCGCCATGGGCATTAGCTTAATGATTATCAGGACAATGAAAAAATGCTTACTTTCACATGTTGTTCGTGTCTTACTCTATTTCAAGATAGTTATCTCTCCATATTGTTAGGTGTTGACTATGAATATGGGTATGCGTAGACCCATGCGCGCTGAAATCTCAAAACTTGCCCCCACAAATTGTCATTCTCCATCAAAGTATTGAACAATGATATCAATTTTAATAACTTCAATGCCAGATTGCTGAAATTTCATTTTTCTTCCATGAAGGGAATTTGAGCTGCTTCAACTATATTGAAGTTATACTTTGTTAGCATACCTGCTTGGGCTATTATCTGCGACTAGTAAATAGGAAAACTATGTGTGACTATGTTAAGAGTTAGGCTCAACAAGGAAATTGAAGGTTTTTGATCTTACTAAAAGGAAAATTATTATAACTTAAGCTTTTATAGCATGTAATATGAAGCAAATACCTTAAAAGTAATGTTGTTCGATTTTGTAATGCATTGGGGAGGAAGATATCATTATCGAGTGACACATTTACATATGTTGGCTTCATGAATTCAAGAATGTCAATTTTCATAAAAGTAGACTATGATTCTGGTTAGAGATTACACTATGGTCATCATGCTATAAAATAAATTATAAATTCTATAATTTCTATGAAAGTATTATATGAAAGTAAAGGATGGTGAGGACATGTTATAGTATAAGATTATATAACTTGTACAAATTGTGAGTCAAATTAATCCTTTGATTAATGCATTTATATATAATGTGAATTGTTCTTCGATTAGAAGAAAGTATGGTTAAGGGGAAATTTAACTTAAATAGATTTCAAGAACATATGCATCCTTCGATGTATATGCATAATAGAACCTATAAGTATCTATAAGTATCCTTGAGTGCAAACCATAGTAATTTGATGATGTGGCATAAATGGTATGGACCCAAAAAAAAGGAGCTGCTTCATACTGGTGGCTAGAATGTTTCCCACAAGATTTCACATAGTGACTTCTTGTGTTTATTTACTTATTATTCCACCTTCAATCAAGTATTTTCGTAAATTTGAGAACTAAGTTATTAATAATAAATCTCAAAGGGTTATGACAAAGGAAATAATCCTTAAGTGTGTAAAAATTACTAGAATCCTTGTGATACATCCTTGAATTATTATGATATGATTTGCCATGACACTCATATTATGAGTCATGATGATACATATAGTTGGCACACTAAGTGCATGCATGCTTCTACGAGACAAAAATTTCCATTATTGAATTGCATGAGAAGAAATAGCTTCTAATAATTTTGATGAGTTATTGAGTAGTGGTATAATTGGAATGAACCCTTCATCATGCAAAGCAATGTGGAAGCATTTGAGGAATGGTAATTCCTACCAATGCATTACAAGATATGGTAGGATTCATTTCTTCTTCCTCCGGGGTTGGTTCTTCATGTATAGCATCTTCTTTTGACGTTTCTTGACCGTTTTCTTCCTCCTCTTCACAATCAATGTAAAATAATTTCTTCTGAGCACACTTATGACCTTTAGTGTATTTGCTATCACAACTTTAACAAAGGTCACTTTCTCCTTTTTCCTCCAAATTTTTTGGTGGAGCAACAACAATTCCATCTTTATAATTGTGAGTGGTAGGATTTCTTGTTACCATAATTTATTTTTCTTTCGAGCCTAAGTGCCTTCTCCGATGAATCAAGTTCCTAAAGACGAACGTCATGTTGAATGTTGTCCTTTCAATTCCCTATGAAGGCATTAATCCTCTGATTCTTTGGAATATCATTTACCCTTATATTCAATTTTTGGAAGTCCACAATGTGCTCTTCCATTGATCCCTTTAGTTTGAGATTTATCAATTGGCTAAAGAAGGTGTTGCTATTTGTATCCTTATAACGTGTTATCATTTTCTCTATGAAAATTGACCAAGTGACAAGTGGTTTACGAGGAAAAATAACTTTATACCACAAAAATTTATTTGTTTCTCAATATAAAGATATAATACGTGTCTTTTGTAACAGTTTCACATCATGTATATCAAAATATTTCTCCATCTGTAGTATCCATGTTATGGGGTCCTTTCCATCAAACGTCCTCATATTGATCTTTGGAATATGGTGGGTCTCCAATCCAATATTAGATTCTATGAAATCATGATTAAAATTTATTTTTTTCTCACCATGAGTTTCCTCTACTAGCTTTTCGTTATTAGGAGGCCTTTGTTGTAACAGCTTTGTCCCACCTTCCTTCAAGCCTTCCATGTCTTTCTTCAGTTATTGCATGCATTTCTTCAAATATTATTTCATGCCATCGATATTAGCTTCCATGGAACATATAAAACTATTATCTTAGCCTCAATCACATTCTTCAAATCATCCATTCCATTTTGCTTACTTGGTGTAACACCCCTCCCTTGTGTACTAAATTATTCTTCTGTACTAAATTATTGTAAACCTAAGCATTGATGGATTCGATATCCATCGGATGGATGCGAGATAAGGATCCATCGAACATAAAAGCTTTGCAGGAGATAAAGGCATTCTTTTATGTGGAAAAGCATCATGGGAGATAAAGACAAGCTTTTTCAAAAAAGACCTAGGAAAATTGAAAAATCCATAAAAGAAAAACGCTGCTAATGGTAGCTACATCATGAAAGAGGGTATTAAACACCCAATGCATTGATAAATTGAAGACAATTGATCCTTATCAAGATCTTCAGCTCGGGTTGAATCAAAGGTGATTCATGGTTGGGTGGTGGTGCTCCTCCCTCTAAGGTGATCTGGGTATTACTGATGTGTGAAATAGCCACAAAGGTATGAGTAAATATTTGCATATCTGTACGCGGTTTCGCTTTGGTAAAAGCGCGTATACACACTGGTTTGACTCATAATAGTAACGCATACAGTATGAAGTATGATACTTGAAATTGTAGTTGGATCTGGTTGTTGTTTCAAAGTTCTTTGTTATGCTCTCTATTCTAGTGATTGTGTTTCGTTAACAAGGTTTCAGTGATTGAGTGTTGGGTGATTCAGAGATTGATGATGCAAGTGTAGCTGATGGCTATATTGTAGTGGTGATTGATTTTGTGCTTTAATGTTGTTGATGGGTCCAGTATGAAAATTAGATGAAATGTGGCCTTCAGATTTTTGTGTTGTGCTTCAGGAGTATCCATTATGAAAATTTATAAAACACGGTCTCTGGAAGAAGAGAGAAGGTCGTAGCCTTCAGTAGGTAGGCACCTACATACTAGTAAATATATCGGCCAATACAAGAGCTAGGGGGTTGGAGCTCCCTTCCAGTAGCAGCTGGAAAATGAGCGAAGGTTGGAGCCTTCAGTAGGCCAGCGCCTATGTACTAGTAAACATTTTAGCTAATACAAGAGCTAGGGGTTGTAGCTCTCTTCTAGTAGTAGTTGGAGAATGAGAGAAGGTTGTAGCCTTCTGCAGGTGGGTGCCTATGTACTGGTATGAGTATGCACCAATATAATATTGTAAACAGGTTTTTCTTATATTAAAGGAAGATGGTGGCAGGTGGATTTTTTCCCACATTGGGTTTCCACCTTATATCATGATGTTCATGTATGTTTCTTATGTGTGATGATCTGCTTTGTTTTTACTGCACTTAGTTACTATTTATATGGTTAATGAAGTTTTGAAGCATTGATTGAAGATCAACATATAATGAATTAACTGAGTCATAAGTTTTCTAGATATAGGCTAGTTGCATTAAACACAATTGTGTGTACACGTGGGTTCGCTTAACTAAAGTAGCTTATAAGAATCTAATAATGGAAATGAAATAGTTATTGATTTGCTAATACTGATTCACCCTCCCCTCTCAGTATTATTTCCAACAATTGGTATTAGAGCAAGTCCTTTGGTAGAAGCTTGATTGCTTGAAGGAGATCCATAGAACAATGGGAAAGAAAGCGTGTAAGAAGAAGCAGATAGCTCAAAGGAATAGTGACAGCCTACCGTTAGGTGGAAGCAAGTATTTAGATTCTGAATCACCCAAGATTGAAGATGAACAAGCAAATAAATTATCAGATAGGATCATAGATCAACGAGATCTATTTCACAAAAGGGAGAGTGCCCTCAAAGAAGAAGTTACCAGATTAAAATCTCAGCTAGAGTGTGCCTTCATAGTACGTCAAATACTGCAAGAGATATATGAAAAACAAGAAAATGAGATTCTCATACTAAGGCAACAAGCGGAAGAAGGAAGAAAGTCTGAAGAAATCTTGAAGAAGCAATATCTGGAAAAGGAAGAACAACATCAGGTTGAGTTAAATACCTTGAAAGGTAAATTAGAAGAAAAAGATAAACTATTACAATTTCAAGACAATAGAAAATTTTTGGATGATATTCTTAGTAGTTAAACGTCGCCTGCCATCAAAACTACTCACGGTTTTTATGAATCTGTTGAAGGTGAATCTAGCTCACAAGGTGAGGCAAGGAACTCTAATGAAAAATTTGAAATTTTCACCAAGGAGATGAGAGGTGAACCCCATCAACAACCAAAGAAAGAAATTCTTCAAAGAAAATCCTTTAATCCTAACTGTGGAAGTGATAGACTGTTATGTCGTCCGATGAATAATGTTGCATGTTTTATATGTCATAACTTTGGGCATGTTGCAGCAAGATGTAGAAGTAGAGTGGTTCAATACAGTCACACAGAAAGAGCATCACATTCCATGTAATTTAAGGGGTATTGTTTTTCTTGCAATATGTTTCGTCACAAAGCCATTGATTGCCATAGAAGGAATATGCGACATATGAGATGTTATGCGTGTAACAAGCTTGGACATATAGAAAAGGAATACAGGAGAATATTTTGGGCACCATACAAAAAGTAGAAAACATCAACACTGTTGAACATATGGAAGAAAAAGAAAGTACAGTTAGAAAGATGTGGCATAACATAGTATATAGACATGATAGACTTAGAGGGAGATGAAAATGTGGAACCTTAGTGTTCTAAATCTCATACGCAAGTTTAATGAAGACAAGTCATGTGTATACATGAGTTCGAAGCGGTAGATTCGCGTATATGTTGGTTTGAGGAAACGTAGTGGGACAAACTCAAGAAAAAGGGTCTGATATGGTTCTGTTAATTATTTGTCTATTTCATTATGGTTACAATCTGTTGATGATGTGTGGAAATGTGTTGGTACTCATAAGATTTTGTTTAGAAGTGCTTTTCATCCTAACTTGATGATGATGATGCCTTGATACTTCTTCTGATATATGCATGATCAGATCTCACATGAACAAATGGCACAATGTTATGAAACTAGCTCAAGAAAAGATAGAAAAGATAGATCAACGCCTTAGAATTCAGCCTCTTTGAGGGGGCAACCTCCTTTACATTACATAAATGAACAATTCTTGGATCATACAAAATAAAAGACCTCCTTTCTATATATAGGAGTCTAAGGGGTCATAACATAATCAGAGCCGACATAACAATAATAATGTAAGGGCACAATAATAACAATAGCGGGCTTCTATGGGGTACAATAGTAACAATATAGGCACTACGTGGTTACATCAATATAATAAGTGGGTTGTAATAATAACAATAAGGGGTTACACTAGTAGTATAGGGGGCTAACACTCCCCTCTCCTTCAAAAAACATTGTCCTCAA
The DNA here is from genome assembly GCA_000404065.3 of Pinus taeda. Taxonomy (NCBI): domain Eukaryota; kingdom Viridiplantae; phylum Streptophyta; class Pinopsida; order Pinales; family Pinaceae; genus Pinus; species Pinus taeda. The sequence goes on along the minus strand of APFE030975604.1, from coordinate 73,050 downwards.
CTCTTGAGTAGTTCTTGATGCTTTTGTATAAAATTCTTGTCCTCCCATGTGGAATCTTTAGTAGGTAAGTTACCTAATGCTATGAAAATAGCTCAAGAAAAGATAGAAAAGATAGATCAATGCCTTAGAATTCAGCATCTTCGATGGGGAAACCTCCTTTAGATTACATAAATGAACAATTCTTGAATCATACAAATGAAAAGACCTCCTTTCTATATAAAGGAGTCTAAGGGGTCATAACATAATCAGAGCCGACATACCAATAATAATGTAAGGGCACAATAATAACAATAGTGGGCTTCTATTGGGTACAATAGTAACAATATGGGCACTACGTGGGTACATCAATATAATAAGTGGGTTATACTAATAACAATAAGGGGTTACACTAGTACTATAGGGGCCTAACAGTTGTACTAATAACAATAAGGGGTTACACTAGTAGTATAGGGGCCTAACACACAAGTTCAAGAGGAGCATATGCTTCGAATAATGCAATGTTGGCATTATGGTTAGAAGTCTTTGGTGATAATGCTTATGTGGCTAAATTATACATCTTGCTAATTATTGTTCGTTGGTCAAGAGAATTATATTGTAGATTACAGGTTGTTGATGTTGGTGAGAGATGCTTATGGTGCAGATCATATGGTGTATTATAGTTGTTGATGACTCTTGTGGTCTTGTTTAGGTCATTGGTCTTTGTTAAAAATGTCATGTATTTCTTTTAAAAACCCATGAGTCATATGACGCAATTTTTAAACCCACTTTGCATGGGAAGGATGATGTAACAATGTCTATTTTTTTCATGTATAAACATTTGGTATATCCCCACATGGTTGGGTGGATGAGTCAAAATGGTGTATCCCCACTTCGTTGGGAGATTGATGTATGTATGAGTCATTGGTGATAGGAAGGTCATAATAAATTAGTTGAGTTGTAGAGTCATGTTATTCTTTTGAAAAATATCTTTGTAGACTCTGCTTGTGCTCAAGGGGAGCATGGACGGATTGGTACATCTCAGTACATAAAAAGGGAGAGCTCACTCAGAGATTTCAGCATGTACTCGGGGGGAATATGGAAAAGAGCTAGGGGGTTGTAGCTCCCTTCGAGTAGTAGTTAGAAAAAGAGAGAAGGTTGTAGCCTTCTGCAGGTGGGTGCCTACATACTGGTATGAGTCTGTGCTAGTACAATATTGTAAACAAGTTTTTCTTATATTAAAGGAAGACTAAAGTAGGTGGCTTTTGTCCTGCATTGGGTTTCCACCTTATATCATGGTGTTCATGTGTGTTTCTTATGTGTGATGATTTGTTTTGTTTTTACTGCACCTAGTCACTATTTATATGGTTAATGAAGTTCTGATGCACTGATTAAAGATCAACATATGATGAGTTAACTGAATCATAAGTTTTTTGGATATACACTAGTTGCATTAAACACAATTGTGTGTACACGCAGGCTCCCTTAACTGAAGTAGCGCATATGAATCTGATTATGGAAATGAAATAGTTATTAATTTGCTAATACTGATTCACCCCCGCCCCTTCTCAGTATTATTTCCAACAATTTTACCACGGAATGGTATTACTTTTGCATTTCGGCTAGGGAGGATCAAGTCCTTATATATATATAACGAATTATTTTCACTTCGTATGATAATTTTGGAAGAAATTTTAAAAATATACTAATTATGACATAGGATGTGTCCTAACTATCTCTATGCATAAATTGTGAAAAAAAATAATCGGATATTTAACAAGTGAAGGTCAATTATTTTTCTTCCTAAACTATAAGTATAACTAGTATATTTGGAACTTTTATATCAGTAAAATACATGGATTTAGTGATTCAAAAATTTAGGTGCGAGCGGAAAAATAATGTTTGGTTAGAATCATTAATCCTAAATAGACATAAATTAATGAACTATTGGGGAGAAACAGGGATGCGATAATGTGTCAATTTGTGAAACTTTGGAATAAAACTCGGGCCGTAGATTATCATGGTATTGGAATGCTAAATGTTTTTTTTACAAGAATCCCTTGTCCTGAGAACAGGGATTACACCTCGTTTCCAATGTTCCTAACAGGGAACTTACAGTGGAGAATGTTGTACAGAACTGAATCAAGGAATTGAAAAGGACCAACCTCCACTGCATTACCTGTTTTATTGTCCAAGACAAAAAAGAAAATTCATCAATCAAAGCAACAATAACACTCAAGTCTGCACAAGTCATCATTCACTAATTCCATTCCCATTTCCATCATCGTAATGAGCACAAAAACGTAACACATGTTGCAGTGGTACATCAAAAATGTGGTTGTTATGCCCATGAGTAATAGTAGTTTCTAGTTTTCTTCTTTTAGATGATCTGTATAATAATAATTGCTTCTTATTATTTGCATATAAAAGTAATCAAAGTTATCCTTGGGGGAGGTTATATATGGAAGATGTTTTTTTCGATCTCTCAAACCACTGTGTATATATCACCATGGGCATTAGCTTAATGATTATTAAGGCAACGAAAAAACACTTAATTTCACATGTTGTTCGTGTCTTACTCTATTTCAAGATAGATGTCTCTCCATATTGGTAGGTGATGACTATGAATATGGGTATGTGTAGACCCACGCGCGTTGAAATCTAAAAACATGTCGTTGCATGTTGTCATTCTCCATCAGAGTATTGAACAATGATATCAATTTTAATAACTTGAATGCCAAATTGCCAAAATTTCATTTTTCCTCCATGAAGGGGATTTGAGCTGCTTGAACTATATTGAAGTTATATTTTGCTAGCATATATGCTTGGGCTATTATGTGCCACTAGTAAATAGGAAAACTTTGCATGACTATGTTAAGAGTTAGGCTCAACAAGGAAATTGAAGGTTATTGATCTTAGTAACAGGAAAAATATTATAACTTAAGTTGTTATAGCATGCAATATGAAACAAATACCTTAAAAGTAATCTTGTTCGATTATGTAATGGATTGGGGAGGAAGATATCATTACTTGAGTGGCACATTTACATATGTTACCTTCATGAATCCAAGAATCCTAGTTTTCATCAAACTAGACTATGATTCTAGTTAGAGATTACACTATGGTCATCATACTATAAAATAAATTATAAATGGTATAATTTCTATGAAAGTATTATATGAAAGTAAAGGATGGTGAGAACATGTTATAGTATAAGACTATATAACTTGTACAATTTGTCATTCAAATTAATCCTTTGATTAATGCATTTACATATAATCTGAATTGTTCTTTGGTTAGAAGAAAGTATGGTGAAGTGGAAATTTAACTTAAACAGATTTCCAGAACATATGCATCTTTCGATGGATATGCATAATAGAACATATAAGTATCAATAAGTATCCTTGAGTGCAAACAATAGTAATTTGATGAAGTGGCATAAATTCTATGGACCACTCGGTCAATTAAAGTATCTAACCATCTATTTAAAGATATTGATATCATAATTTGTACCAAGCAATTTTGGGAGGTTCTCTATTGTATTGCATTGATAATGTGGTTGGACAACATAAGAAATCTTGTGTAATTCAAATAAGAATTAATAAATAGATAACTCATCTTTTGGTTAAGGGTGATTTAATGTTAACGAGGAGCTAACATGTAAATGCCCTGAGATCATAAACACTTACAACTGAAAGGGGTGTAGGATTGAGAGTAGTAAAAACTTTCAGGTGTAACTATACTAAATTATGCATGGCCAACAATTTGCTGAGGCATAAAAGGTACAATAGTAAATCATACAGGATGAATTATGATTTGATAATCTGTCAGCTAATAGTCTCCTTTACGATAATAAGAAGAAGGCGTGATGAAAATATGCATGAATACAATACTATACTATTGATATTGCAACCAAATGAAATCTGGAAATGATCTGCACTTGACAACACTTTCTCTAAAATTTCTTGTCAACTAAGCACAGTTGTTTTAATTGCTAGGAAAAGATAAAATAATGTTTGGTATGATACTAACATGGTAGGAAAATATATGGACAAGGTTGTGTCATGCAGGTGATACAATTGGGATGGTATGATGGGTAGTAGAGCAGATGGTACTATGTACAATAATACATATGGTACTGGTATGATTACGTGTTATATATGATATGTATATCAGTGTGTATAGTATAAATTTGTGCAGATATGCATGAAGGCATTAGATAAATGTCGAGCAAGACAATGACCTGGAGGTTACACATAAAAAGGGAAGTAAGATTGGTGTAACTAACCATGGTTAATTGTAGTTAGCATACATATATTAACAATGAATATATATTGTTATGTGAACTATTCTGTTATAACCTTGCAAGCGTATTAAAGTGGAAAATATGATAACTGATGTATGGTATGCAAAGAGACTACAAGGAGCAGGTGTTCGATAAGAACAAAAAGGCTTGAAAAAATGAAAGAAGAAGACATGCATTCTTCAGATAAAATAAATGATAAGAAATAGTTGTTTTAATAATATATAGTAACATATCATGATATTTATCATAGTTAAACTTTTTCATCTATAAATTCTCAATGGTTTGAAAAAAATGTTAAAGGTAGCTATGAGAAGAGAGCAGTCCTTGAGACCAATGTATCCATGGAAGGAGAGGCGTTGGGAGCACTCTTTGTGACTGATGTACATCGGACAAATTCTATTAGATAACATAGCCATAAGAGCTCTCAATTCAGAAACCAATTAACTGTGAACGAGGACATGATGCAATGATACACCGAGGATGGTGTAAAATGTAAGGGGAGGAGTATGTAACACCCCTCTCTTGTGTACTAAATTTTTATAAACCTAAGCTAAGTTAAAGATAGGTGTGATATCCTCCCTTGTGTGTTAAATTTTTGTAAACCTAAGTTGGGTTAAAGCAAGGTGTCATACCCTTCTTTGTGGGATAAACTATTTTAAAGCTAAGCTAAGGAAATCTAGGTGATATGTAATATGAAAAGAAAATGTGTTATTAAATAAATTAATAAAATAAATCACTTGGAGGATGGAGAACCAAGAGAGAGGATATTGTTGCCAAATCCCATGGGGAATGGAATAAAGATGATTATTTCATGATAAATCTTATAGATGTTATTCTAGATAAGATTGGATGGATTGGATATCCATCGAATGGATGGGAGATAAAGATCCATCAGACATAAACGCTTTGCGGGAGATAAAGGCAATATTTTATGTGGAAAAGCATCATGGGAGATAAAGACAAGCTTTTTCAAAAAAGACCTAGACAATTGGAAAAATCGATAAAAGTTGGACACCGCTAGTGCTAACTAAATAATGAAAGAGGGTATTAAATACCCATGCATTGATCAATTGAGGACAATTGATCCTTGTTAAGATCTTTGGCTCGGGGGGGATCAGAGGTGATTCATGGTTGGGTGGTGGTGCTCCTCCTTCCAAGTGAAGTTTTAGTTGTTGTCAGTGGCATGGGATGTTTGTATGATGATTCTTACTCTCTCTCTCTCTCTATTATATTTCCAGTTTGTTTATGTGAGGTTTTAAGTTTCCTCACCATGAATGAATGAATTGAATGTGATGATTATGAGTAGATTACTGGTGTTTCCCTTCATTCTAGTTTGAGTCACTTGCATGGTATATGCTTTATGTCAATCCTTAATTTGAAATTGTTAAATCATTCATCTCAGGGTTATCTTTATTATGGAGATAATGGTTTTTCATTAAGCATGTTCCATGTGAAGTTAGCAATAGAAGTGTATAATGTGGGTGATAGTACTTGTACCCATGAGCTATCTGATTCATGGACGAAATTGCATGTGCCAATTATACATTAGTAGGTTACCCATGTTAATGATTTCTATGATAATTTGTTACACATGTGACTCCTTTTATATCCAAGAGCTAAGTTAATAGTGGAAGCATAATACGTGGTTTTAAATACTAATGGTGGAAGCATAATACATTTAAATAAGGAATATAGTCTGCCTATAATCTTATGTGATCAATTAAATGCTTATGCATGCGTAACAATTGTGAGATTAATGCTTAATGCTACTGAGTGTATGGCCAATGGTTCAAATTATCTATTCTTGCATGTCCTTAGACTGCCTCCTTTTAGGCTAGTCCAGCTAGTTATGCATGTGAATGAAGGGTTGGTCATTAACATACAGACTATATGTATAGGAATATGGTCATGATACACAACCATAATAACTACAATAAATTTGAGGTAATGACCATTAATGCTTGTGGGGATTAACCAAAGGGTTTCATAGGACACATACCGTGATTAGCTTTAACGGTTGATCACATACAATATACATATAACCGAATCTAAGGGTCCCTTTCAGAGAAAAAATAAAACATAAGAGGAGTATACCATACTATGTGTCCCTAATTGATGCTGGGTAATATTTGCTCATGTAATATTAGAATATATGACCTGTCATGATGGATAATCCTTAGCTATAAACAAAGAAAACTTACCAGAATGAGAGCGTGGTAGCTATATTCCCGAGTAGGCTCAAGAGGTATGTTACACTAAATGTTTCTATTTTCTTGATTCGAGTCATTATTTTTCTTTCTTTTGAGAGCTCGATACTTAAATCACTGTAACTCTGTAATTTTAGATTTTTATGTTCTGAAATTTTGGCTTGTGGTAGCCCCCTAAGTCCTCTTTATAATCCCACTAGTCTTATTAATATTGGATTATATAATAAAGAGTTTTCCAAATCTTCTATGATGGCCTGATTATAGACTAGTTCAGTAGATGGAACTTGTACGACCTTCAACCCTAAAGAACATACATAGAAAGAAACAGTCTCCCCTATTTCTATAAATTGTTATGAAATTTCAATTTGATGTTTACAGAGAAGTTATGACGATTTTCGCAAGGTCACCTGCTTGAAATGTAATTCAAGAGTCTGCAAAAACCCTAAATGTATTGGATTGTATCTCCGAACATATAGCAAAATAAGTTCTGAAATTCGCGCCCAAGCTTCACCGCTATTTCTGCTCAAATGGGTTTTAATTTCAAAGTTTGAAGCTTCGTAGAAATAAAATTATGGAGACAATATAATGATCAACAGGTTGAGATGGAACTCTAGGGCTTTTAAAAACCCTAACTTTCTAAGATCATATCTCCGTAAATATAGGAAGACAATGTCTCAAATTCCGAACGAATGCTGAGAATGATTGCGCCTAAAATGGTTTTTTGTTTTCGCTTCTGAAACATTGCAGAGAATATGATAGATCCAAAATTCCACGATGATATGTTTGGAGCAACAAAACCCTAGAATCCAAATCTTTGGAACCAAATGTTATGGAACCAAGCACAAAAAGATACAAAAGATAGATCAACGACTTAAAAATCAGTCTCTTCAAGGGGTAACCTTGTTTACATAGCAAAAATGAAAAAATTTTGGATGCTACAAATGACAAGACCTCCTTTCTATATATAGGAGTCTAAGGGGTCATAACATAATTAGAGCCGACATAACAATAATAATATAAATGCACAACATTAACAATAGTGGGCTTCTATGGGGCACAATAATAATAATATGTGGACTACATGGGCATAACAATATAATAAGCGGGTTGCAATAATAACAATAAGGGGTTACACTAGTAGTATAGGGACCTAACATATTCAAACATCATGAGGACAATCTCATATTTATGAAATATTATTCCTATATGAATTAAGTTTGTAAAATAAAAGAAAAATGAAGAAAAATTGATTTAAATTATTTTTATTAATCTCATGGAAACTATATGCTCAAGATATAGGTTAAATGATGATATATCCAAGAATCATAGATGATGGTTATGAAGTTGAAAATCCTAGGGACAACGCCATTATGGGGACATTGGAAACCTATGACATACATTGATCATCATGAAGTATGTTATGGAAAATGTGCTATGCTATTGAGAGAAAGAAAGGGAAATTCCTTCGTTATAAAACTCTATAAGTCTCAAGGATCCTCCTTTCTAAGGAATCCTTGTCATGTAATGGATTGCCCGAGGTATTGGGGAGGCAAGGAAGGAGGTGCTTGAACTTGGAAGGTGTGTGGCCTACTAGGGAAGGGGATACTTGAGTGAATCAGTTTTCAACGGTCCATTTACATACTCATTGAGATCATGAATTCATTGGGAATGTCCATGAAAAGAATGAGTTTCATTTGTTCCGTGTGTAATCCTTGTAAAGAAACAAAAACTATTAAGTAATTTGGTGGAATGCTAAGAGGTCTAGAGGCAACTAGAAAGTGAAATATTTAAGGCAGTATCGAAGAGGCAACTAAAGACATGGAAAATGTTACTGATATGAAAGTGGCATATCCGTTCTTCTACATAGAATGGTTCTACATATAGTAGACCACCAAGGACGATGTTCCTTAAAGGGGGTCGAGGGGTTTGTGACACCCTTTTCATTACTCCATTTTTTGTAATGCAATTAAGAACATATAATGCTACGGTGCTAGCATTGGTGCTATGATTTCAAACTTTGTTGTATGATGTAATGCTTATTTTCGTTAATAAAAATTCTAGAATTGAAGTAAGGGATAGCCAAACAAACATGGTGTTTTGGGTAGGGAGGAAAACATCACTAGGGAGGAAAAAGTGCAAGGAGGGGTGGGAGAGATCCTATCATTCCTTAAATAAATATTATTTTTCCTTGATGTAATGGTTGGTATTCCTAGGAAGATTCTATAAAAAGACTAGGAAGATGAAGGTTTATGGTGTGATTATAAAAATAAGGAGAAACCATCAAGGAGTTTATTAGCTCTTGGTTTCTGGATTCTCATTAGCTTTTCTCTGATACTCTTCCACCTAGAAATTTGAATTGACCAGAGAATTTATGGCAGAACAGATAGAGGTTCAAACATTGTGACTATTAAGATTTGTGATTGATAGACCATGTGACAGAGACTACGTTTTCCCTAAGTGTATGACCTTCACAATTTTTTTAAAATATGTCCTAAAAAATGTGATAAATACCTAACTTTAGTTGTTCACTTATGGAATTAAGATCTGGCACGAGGGTGACTAGGTGTGAGAGCCTATTGTGGGATGGACTGTGGCTCACCCTAGTTCATTTTTTCTAGT
>APFE030975604.1:26665-37560 GCA_000404065.3 Pinus taeda | reverse complement strand
GTGATGGAATGATAAGAAGAGATGTGTAAGGTAGGGATCAGGCTAGTGATGGCTCAGAAGTGGAAGGATGAGATGGGAAACGGGTGCAGGAAGTGTGTTGAAGTGATGTCGGTGAAAGGTCAAGGAATGAAGCTACGTGAGGAATGGGAGACTTTTAGGAAAGGACAGAATGAAGTGAGGGTCGAGGGGATGTGGTTGCATGCGTGATCAAGATGGGAGTAATGGTAATTGACCGGGAAAGAGAGGAGTGTAAATGAAACAAATGATTGTGAATGTCACCAAACCGAAAATACATTAACCTGAATTACTTATGCCGAGAATTCAATGAACATCAATCTAAAACGCGAGGAGAAGTGTGTATGAGGCTGTGATGAAAGTGTGTGTGCAGGTGTGACTAACAAGGAAGCAATTAATCAAGACCAAGACTGTATTGCAGCAATCATTAAGTAAGCAATGCGTGTTTTTGGTGGCTAGTTATGGACTGCACCCCAATCTTCAAGAGAGATGGCAGTGAGCCTTAACAACCATTTTTGTTGGAGCTCCAATGGATGTTATATATCCTCTGTTACGCTAAGCAACTGGAATCAATTGTACCATAAGCAAAACCTATCCTACTTATAAGAAAATCAAATCATCAAACTGTCATTCGAATTGCATGTGGAAATGAAAACGTAAAGTGCTGGAAATGAAATGGGAACAACACTACAACAGAGGGGATCTATGGCTCTCAGGTTGGGCCCTAACCTGAGAGCTATAGTCTCCTAAGAAAACTCAGAAATAGATCACAAACTGCCTTCTTTATTCATAAAACTGGTGTCATGCCAAATTGGCTTACAAAAAGGAACAAAACTAAACTGTGCTCCGAAATTACAATGATAACACAGGAGTTTCAACAACCAACTAAGGCTACGGCCTTCAAATTTATACAAAAAACGATAAGCCACCGAGTGCCCTTGACTTTAGGGGCTCGGCTATCCAACTAGAGTTTGACTGCGGATCCTATAGGGCAGTCACAACTACTGCTCTCGTAGAACAGTTTATGACTACTGTTCATGTAGGACAGCTGGCTGCTTCGTGACCTCGGAGGGGAGATGGATTTGGAGCTCGGAGTTCTTGGTGGGAATCACGAGGAATGTCCCAAGACTATGGACATCTCTCCACAAAATCAACAGTGCCACCTTATTGTCTCCTTATCCCTTTTGCGTTGTCTCTTGCTCCCCTTTTCAATGCCAAAACCTAGAATCACAATGCATGAGTCACGTAGATAAAGTGTCTAACCTTCCTCCTACAAACAACATGAATAAACTAAGAAATGCATGCATAAGCAAATAAAGATGAATGGTTTGATCAAGTAAAATAGGCCAAAATGAGCCCAAATTGTACCAAAATTGGGGCTCATCAAGGGCAACAAGTCTTTGAAGGGAAATCTCTCCGCTGTTCCAACTGTGGCTCACCCTACAGCCAAAGAAGCTTCAGAGGTTGTAGCTAACATTAAATATCATGCTTAGTACTCTCCTCATTTTATGCCTTTAAATTTTGACCCTGAATAGGCATTTTATGCTACCGCCGAGAGTGTCCAGTACTTCCTAATTCATGTACATCTCTTAACACATTCACAAGTTAGTTTTATTTATTTATTCTGGATTGGAACAGCCAGATATATATTGTTTTGTCTATAAGAGGCCTTGTTTACATATATTTTAAGTTACTGTGGCTTTTTGTTTTGACATGGTGCGGTATGCTAATTTAATTTGAGTTTCTAACTGAAAACATAGTATCCAGATTATCCTTTACGACATAGTTGTAGGTTTACTACAACCAAAATGACAAGATTATATATTCATAGATGTCGTAAGAGTAGATTGGACTTTGACAGCAACCATATAATTTCAAACAGTGGGATGATCAGATAACTGGTGGTGGGTATTTCTTGCTTTAGTTACTTGGCTACTTCATCTTTCTGCTGCTGCAAATCACCTGTCTTTGATTTTCTTTTCTCTAGACCGAGTTTCATGCGTTCCATGCAGCTATTCACTATTGGAGCCAATTGCGTCACCCTCGGACCACTAGTTGTAGCCATGTTAGGCTTTAGCCATTCAATACAGATTGCTTGGCTATCTTCATTCAATTCTTTATCTGATTCAATGGTTGGATCTTCTTCTCTATGGGTTTCACCAGCTTCTGCATGTTGTTGTGCAAGTCATAAAATTGTGAAGCAAAACCTACAAATGATTCCCCCTATTCTTCTCTCATCTCAGCCATGGCTCACAAGACTGAAACTGTTCCTGTGATTCCTCTATAAGGCATATTCTTTATCCACACATCCTGCCCTTTCTTCCCTTTTTCTTTGAGCTTTTTAATGAAGCACACCGTCAAGAGCATTGGAATTTTTTGGCTTCTTTTTTGTGCTCAGGAGCAGGGTCATCAATGCGCAGATCAAGCTGCCGTCATGAATCAGCACAGTCGGCGATGACATCATGAGGTTCTTGAGCCACAGGATCAAAGAGTTTCTCGTGCATGCTCCACCATGCACGAATGATGACGTAGTCGTGTTCACAAAAAATGACAATGCAGGGTTGCGCTGGTAGGAAGGCATCGAGCTCGGGTGGTAAGAAGGCGTCGGGCTCGCCAAAGATGACGATCCAGGGTTGGGCTGGTAGGAACTCAATCTTGCGACCTCTATGCTCTCTGTTGGCTTGAATCCCTGCATAAATAAGAAAACCAGGGATCGTGGCCAAAAAGTGGGAGTGGGATGTCGTCATCAAAATCTTACCACTTTCCATTTCCTATTCTGCATAGTTATCTCTATACTCTTCGAGTTCATTGTGCAAGAACATTGGGCTCATCGGTGATTCTCCACGTTTTCCCTTTGCAAGGAACTTGTTGATACGTTAGTAGAAGCGAAAGAATCACGTCACTTCTATCCAAAACACTTGTAGATTAATACATTTGAAAGTGAATCAGCACAGTTGGCGACGACGTCATGAGGTTCTTGAGCCGCATGATCAAAGAGTTTTTCGTGCATGCTCCACCATGCTCGAATGATGATGAAGTCGTGCCCACAAAAAATGACAATGCAGGGTTGGGCTGGTAGGAAAGCATCAAGCTCGAGTGATAAGAAGGCGTCTGGCTCGCAAAAGACGACGATGTAGGGTTGGGCTGGTAGGAAGGCATGGGGCTCGGAAGGCTCACGAAACTCAATCTTGCGACCTCTATGCTCTTTGTTGGCTTGAATCCCTGCATAAATAAGAAAACCATGGATCGTGGCCACAAGGTGGGAGTGGGATGTCATCATCAAAACCTTACCACTTTCCATTTCCTATTCTGCATAGTTATCTCTATACTCTTCGAGTTCATTGTGCAAGGACATTGGGCTCATCGGTGATTCTCCACGTTTTCCCTTTGCAAGGAACTTGTTGACACGTTAGTAGAAGCGAAAGAATCACGTCACTTCTATCCGAAAGACTTGTAGATTAATACATTTGAAAGTGAAAACCATAATGATTTGATATTATCTTTGATTTATTGAAATTAAATCGAAAACCTTTGAATAAAGATGATGGAAACAAAAAATCTTGAGAATGAAAGGCTTCTATACAAACCCTTACGCAAATCCACAAGTGAAGGAAGATGAAACATATAATATATTTAACCTAGCAATATCTTTTCATGAAAAACTTCAATACAAACCCTTACGCAAATCCACAAGTAAAGAGAGATGAATTAGATAATCTATTTAAGCTAGCAAGATCTTTTCACATTACGTTGAAATTAAGGAAAATCTTCGAATTGGCAAGTTTTTCTTGTAGATTGATATGTTTAAACATAAGAACCGGGAGATTCTTTCCTATTCTTCTTCTTCCCATTTGTCCTTCATTTAGAAATCTTATACCACATTACTTCTCATTGCACCAACGAGCCTGTTGGAAAAAAAGATACAGAGAGACAAGTTGTACTAAGTGTTAGACAAACGTGCTATTGGTGGAAATCATTGTTGTAACACAAAGGGGTTTCATCCCTTTAGTGGAACACATTTTTTATGTAACGTACCGGAGTTTTTATTCACGATGAGGGTTTTCTTGAGTTTAAAACTGTGTTGTGTGTCTACCTGTTGTGGGTTTAGAAATCTTATGCAACATTACTTCTTATCACACCAACGAGCTTCTTGAAAAAAATGATACAGAGAGACAAGCACACAATGTCAAATAGACATCTGCAATCCGATGGCTATTAGTCAAAATCACTGTTGTGAGATAAAGGGGTTTTATCCCTTGAGTGGAACACATTTTTTATGTAACATACTGGAGTTTTGTTCCCAAAGAAGGTCTTTTAGAGAAATTCAACAATTCTAATTTAATAATTCTATCGGCCTCTCTTTATACCTTTTGGGACAATTGCTAGTTTTATCCCCTGAATAGTCATTGTTGTCGCCTAACAAAACTACCTGCATGCGTTCATACAATGAAAGAATAATCACTATAGCTATAGAATATGTAGTATTCTAGATTTCTAGAATATAGAATTGGATGAGAAATAATTAGCTGCTTAAGTATGCCAACACAATCCCTAAATCTACAACCTGCATAAACTATTATTAAATTTTAAAATATTGCTAAAATCGGCCATCAGGCTTTAAGTAAACTTGCCTTGTCATGATAAGTGAAACGGTTGTTGGAAATAGTAACAGCTGTGGAAGCAAGCGAAACGTCAATGAGACCGTCTAAGCACCTGGAGAGGTGTTGTGATCGATCCATATATCTTTAGAAGCAGTGATAGATATAGCATCTGGATCCTGTTTTGTCATCCAGGTGACGGTCTCCGTCACCTCAATGTTACTTGCGACGCTGGGCTTACAGTCATGGAAGTTCAACCCATGAATAATAATGTTGTTCACGTTGTCAAGGTGGATGCAAGGCCCATTACTGATCTCAACATTGGCCCCTCTTCCATAAATAGTCTTGTGGCTTGCAACAGAGAGCGGCACCTGAAGCTTTATGTTCAAACCTTTAGCAAAAACAATCCACAGTGGATTCTTGCGGGTCACTCCATATCTCAAACTACCGGGCAACGGATTTGTGGGATTGCATCAGGGGTGGTGACGGTGTAAATCTGCCCTCCTTTTCCTCCATTGGCGGCGCTTCCGAAGCCCACAGATAAATCTGCCAACTTCATTCGATTCTGCGCCCAATTTGCATCTCTTCTCCAGCAGTTGTCAATGGCGTTGGAGCTGCTGCTTGCAGAAAAAGACAAGGAGGGTTGCAACAACACCGAAATCAGACATAATAACATCCATGGATGCATGGATGTGCCTAGTATTGGCAATTCAACGAAAAAATTGATGATAGATGGAACTTTATGTAAACTTGATGATAAATGGAACTTTATGCAATCAGATTGCATGTGAGTTTATGCAAAACTTCCTTTGGTTGCCATTGTATCTCAAGCTTAGGTTATATAGTTGCCATCCCATGTCATAACATGGCCACCCGATCTCAGTATCTGTTATTCGTCCTGGTAATTAATGCTTTAACTAAATGTTAATTATTTTACATATTATACTACAACTTTTCCCTTATATAACATTATATAGTGGCTATCACGTCACTATAATTAATGCCCTAACGAAATGTTAATCATTTTACACTTCATATGATATTTTTTACTTCTTATATGTCGTCATGGTAATTAATGCCTTAACTAAATGTTAACCATTTTACACTTAATAGGACAATTTTTACTTTCTTTACCTCTTATAGTGGCTATCTCGTAGTGGTAATTAATTCCGTGACTAAATGTTAATCATTTTACATTTCATATGATAACTTCTACCTCCCAATTTTTACTTTCTATATCTCGTCATGGTAATTAATGCCCCTACTAAATCTTAATCATTTTACCTCCCATAGTGATCATCTCGTGTCCTAACATGGTCCATCATCTTAGTATTTTATATATGGTAGTCATGGTAATTAATGCTCTAAATAAATGTTAATTGTTTTTCATTTCATATAATATTTTTTTAATGTGTGACATTTTGGAGTTACTTTGAGATTTCTAGCTAGGATTCTGTGAAATATTTTGTGGTGAAATCTTGATTTGTATTGGTTTTTTTATTACATATATAAATTCATCAATCTAAAAATCCTTGATTTGTGTTGTTTAATCTTGTTTTTTTACTACATGTATAGATCCAACAATTTAAAAAAATTTTGGGGCACTTCCATTTTACAGAGTTCACTAGTCAAACTTGTATTTTCAATGAATCTCCTCTTAGATTAAAATAAACCGGGAAATTGTTCAAAAAATGGCACAATAAAACAACTGGAGGAAGTAAATACTCCTCATAATTAAATATTAATTATTGTGTGTTAGCATGTAAGTTAAGGGTCGTCCAATTAGAATATGAATATTAATAGATGGGATGATGCTAGGGACAATGCAGCTTTCTTAACATTAATCTTTTTCCACTTCATATCACAATTTTTTTATGTACTCGTAATTAATTACTAAGCATTTTTTATTAGTATGCATAAGTTTAAGAGTTGTTTAGTTATAATATAAATATTAATCCACGTGATAGGGTGGGGACAATGCAATTTTTTAATATTAATCATTTTCCACTTTATATGACCAATATGTTTTTGGGGAACTCCTAGTAATTAAATAGTAGTCATGTTTGGTTATTCCTCCTTATTAAATATTCCTATTTGTTTGTTATTCTGTTTAGATTTAAGCGTGGTTTAGTTATGATTTCAATATTAATCAACTAAATGATGTTGGGATAATGTATTTTTTTTTTTTAATAATTGGTCTTACACTTCTAATTAAAAGATTTATTTTATATAGGTCTAGTTTAACTTATAAATAAAATTCCATTTTTCATGACAATTTTCCAGTTAATTGTAACCAAAATCTACCAGAGGTTTATCGGAGATTTTTAAAAACTCTAATTTAAGTAATTTAATCTATAGATTTTGAGTTCCATGCACCGGTTTTAATCACATTATTAAGATTTTCTTTCATTTTAATCACATTATTAAGATTTGGCCACACTAGATAGTTCTGAATGTTGACCAAATCTTCATAATGTGATTAAGACAATCTTATTAACATATAATGTTTAATAATATTGTAGTCTAAATTATAGAAAATTTCATTAACATATAATATTTAATAATCATGTAGTGAAACTTATAGAAAATATCGTTAACATATAATATTTAGTAATGGTGTAGTTTAACTTATAGATGAAACAACCCTTTTCAAGGAATTCAAAATTCAGCAATACAATTTTAAGATTTTTTTTTTCTTTTTTCTTTTTTCTATTTAAAATACATTTTTGAATGTATAAATGGATTCAACATTGTGAAAATTCCTCGACCACTAGAATTATGGAGAATAAACAATATATGCTCAAGTTTTTAAAAATCTATGTAGATCTTGATTAAACAATTTAAACTCAAGTTTTTAAAAACTTGTAGGATTTTCATCAAAATTAACAAGAAAAAATATCATGAAACAAGACATTTCTTCTATAAGTTAGTATATGCCCTTCACAGTTACAGTATTTTTTAATAATAATTGACCAATTATATTAAATAGGGGTAACCTAACATATAGACAATACAATTTTAAGCAAGAATATGATTTTTTGTTGTTTAAAATATATTTTTGGATACATAAATGGAATCAACACCAAGTAAAAGCCATGAAATACTCAAATTAACAAAAAATAATTAATATTTAATTACAAGGAGTTCCCCACACCCAAAAAAAATGGAGTTGCTTCATACTGGTGGCTAGAATCTTTCCCACAAGATTTCACATAGTGACTTCTTGTGTTTATTTACTTATCATTCCACCTTCAATCAAGTATTTTCATAAATTTGAGAAGTAAGTTATTAATAATAAATCTCAAAGGTTTATGCAAAGGAAATAATCCTTAAGTGTGTAACAATTACTAGAATCCTTGTGATACATCCTTGAATTATTATAATATGATTTGGTCATGACACTCATATTATGAGTCATGATGGTACATATAGTTGGCACACTAAGTGCATGCATGCTTGTATGAGACAAACATTTCCATTATTGAATTGCATGAGAAGAAATAGCTTCTAATAATTTTGATGAGTTATTGAGTAGTGGTATAATTGGAATGAACCCTTCATCATGCAATGCAATGTGGAAGCATTTGAGGAATGGTAATTCCTACCAATGCATTACAAGATATGGTAGGATTCATTTCTTCTTCCTTTGGGGTTGGTTCATCATGTATAGCATCTTCTTTTGACATTTCTTGATCATTTTCTTCCTCCTCTTCACAATCAATGTAAAATAATTTCTTCTGAGCACACTTATGACCTTTAGTGTATTTGCTATCACAACTATAACAAAGGTCACTTTCTCCTTGTTCTTCCAACTTTTTTGGTGGAGCAACAACAATTCCATCTTTATAATTGTGAGTGGTAGGATTTCTTGTTGCCATAATTAATTTTTCTTTCCAGCCTGAGTGCCTTCTCCGATAAATCAAGTTCCTAAAGACAAACTTCATGTTAAATGTTATCCTTTCAATTCCCTATGAAGACCTCAATCCTCTAATTCTCTGGAATATCATTTACCCTTATATTCAATTTTTGGAAGTCCACAATGTGCTCTTCCATTGATCCCTTTAGTTTGAGATTTATCATTTGGATAAAGAAGGTGTTTCTATTTGTATCCTTATAACGTGTTATCATTTTCTCTATGAAAATTGACCAAGCGACAAGTGGTTTACGAGGAAAAAGCACTTTATACCATAAAAATTTATTTGTTTCTCAATATAAAGATACAATATGTGCCTTTTGTAACAATTGCACATCATGTAGATCAAAATATTTCTCCATCTGTAGTATCCATGTTATGGGATCCTTTCCATCAAACTTCCTCGTATTGATTTTTGGAATATGGTGGGTCTTCAATCCAATATTTGATTCCACGAAATCATGATTATAATTTTTTTTTTTCTCACCATGAGTTTCCTCTACTACCTTTTCATTATTACGAGGCCTTTGTTGTAACAGCTTTGTCCCACCTTCCTTCAAGCCTTTCATGTCTTTCTTCAAGTATTCCATGCATTTCTTCAAATCTTCTTTCATACCGTCAATATTAGCTTCCATGGAACATATAAAACTATTATCTTAGCTTCGATCGCATTCTTCAAATAATCCATCCCATTTTCTTACTTGGTGTAACACCCCTCCCTTGTGTACTAAATTATTCTTCTATACTAAATTATTGTAAACCTAAGCTAATTTAAAGCTAGGTGATATGTAATATTGAAAGAAAATGTGTTATTAAATAAATTAATAAAATAAATCACTTGGGGCATGGAGCACCAAGAGAGAGGAGATTGTTGCCAAATACCATGAGGAATTAGATAGAGATGAATCTTTCATGATAAAGCTTCTAGATGTGATGCTAGATAAGATTGGATGGATTAGATATCCATTGGATGGATGGGAGATAAAGATCCATTGAACATAAAAGCTTTGCGGGAGATAAA
The DNA here is from genome assembly GCA_000404065.3 of Pinus taeda. NCBI lineage: Eukaryota > Viridiplantae > Streptophyta > Pinopsida > Pinales > Pinaceae > Pinus > Pinus taeda. Next base: position 28,013 of record APFE030975604.1, on the reverse strand, counting down.
GGCATGCTTTTATGTGGAAAAGCATCACAGGAGATAAAGACGAGCTTTTTCAAAAAAGACCTAGGAAAATTGAAAAATCCATAAAAGAGAGACGCTGCTAATGGTAACTAAATCATGAAAGAGGCTATTAAATACCCAATGCATTGATCTATTGAGGAAAGTTGATCCTTGGAAATATCTTTGGCTCAGGTTGAATCAGAAGTGATTCATGGTTGGGTGGTGGTGCTCCTCCCTCCAAGGTGATCTGGGTATGACTGATGTCTGAAATAGCCGCAAAGTTATGAGCAAATATTTGCAGATCTGTATGCAGTTTCGATTTGGTAAAAGCGTGTATAGACACTGGTTTGACTCATTAGAGTAGCGTATATAGTATGAAGTCTGATACTTGAAATTGTAGTTGGATCTGGTTGTTGTTGTAGAGTTCTCTGTTCTGCTCTGTGTTCTTGTGATGAAATCAACTCAAGAAAAATATAGAAAAGATAGATCAACACCTTAAAATTCAACCTCTTCGAGGGAGAAACCTCATTTACATTACATAAATGAACAATTCTTTGATGAATCAAATGACAAAACCTCCTTTCTATATATAGGAGTCTAAGGAGTCACAATATAACCCAACCGACCTAACAATAATAATATAAAGCCACAAAAATAACAATAGAGGGATTCTATGGGGCACACTAATAACAATATGGGGACAATAGGGGCACAACAATATTAATAAGGGGTACAACTACAGTAGTAATGGGGTAACCACTAGTATTATAGGGACCCAACATGGCCCTCTCCTTCAAAAAAGTGTTGTCCTCAACGCTTGAGTAGTTCTAGATGCTTCTGTATAAAATTCTCATCCTCCCATGTGGAATCTTCAACAGATAAATTCTTCACTTGATAAGATACTCTAAAATTGATCGATTTCGTAGCTGTCGAGTTCTTTTTTCTGTGACTGCTTCTGGTTCCAATATAATTTTTCCTTCCTCCCTTGCTTCATTTATCCAATCTGGTTGGATAATAGAAATGGCGCACAACAATGCTTCCACATCCTCATCCTTTCTTGAGAGTGCATCTACCACCACATTTTGCTTCCCTTTTTTGTAGGATGATTTCAAAGTCATAACCCAACATCTTTGTGACCCACTTTTGTTGCTCTTCAGAGGATAATCTTTGTTCTAAAAAGTATTTAAGGCTATCGTGATCCGTTTTTACCTTGAAGTGTCTTCCCATTTAGGTAGGGTCGCCATTTCTTAAGTGCATGGAGTATTTCCAAAATTTCCTTCTCATAAATAGCTTTGTGTAAAATACATTCTTGATTGGACGAATTTTCAAATAGCAATGGGTATTTCATCTT
>APFE030975604.1:11949-23879 GCA_000404065.3 Pinus taeda | reverse complement strand
CTCGATATTGCCTCTGATGTATCTCTGTACTTTCAAATATTCCAGTTCTAAAATTTTCATCTATGGTAGCCCTCTGTGTCCTCTTTCCAATGCCACCAGTTTGATCAAAATTGGATTCTCCAAGGAAGAGTTATGTGAAATCTCCCACAGTGACATGATTATAGACTAGTTCAGTAGAGCGAAGTTGTGCGACGTGCTACGAGTCACTATTTCAACCTTTGGCGCTGAAAATTATATAAATGAAACTAAAGTCCATCCTCTTTCTGCACCTTCTTACAAAATTTCAATCCAATGCTCAAAGAAAAAGTTATGATGATTTTCCCCAGGTCACCTGTTTGGAATGTAATTCAAGAGTCTACAAAAAGACCAACTTCCTGAGATCATATATCCGCAAATATAGCGCAAAAAGCTCTAAAATTCAGACCCGAGATTTAGCACAATGTCTTCTCAAATGGTTTTTTTTTAGCTTTTGCAACGTTGCAGAAAAAAAGTTATAGCGAAAATGCCACTATGACCTGTTTGGAGTAGTGAAAACCTAGAATCCAAAGCTCTGATACCAATTGTGATGAAACCAGCTCAATGAAAAGATAGAAAAGATAGATCAAAGCCTTCAAATTCAGCCTCTTTGAGGGGGCAACCTCCTTTACATTACATAAATGAACAATTCTTTGATGATTCAAATGAAAAAACCTCCTTTCTATATATAGGAGTCTAAGGAGTCACAATATAACCCAGCTGACCTAACAATAATAATATGAAGCCTTAAAAATAACAATAGAGGGATTCTCTGGGGCACAATAATAACAATATGGGGGAAATAGGGGCACAACAATATTAATAAGGGGTACAACTACAATAGTAATTGGGTAATAACTATTATTATAGGAACCCAATAGTTCTGGTGACTGTGTTTCGTTAAAAGAGTTTCAATGATTGAGTGTTGGTTGATTCAGAGATTGATGATGCAGGTGTAGTTGATGGTTGTATTGCAGTGGTGATTGATTTTGTGCTTTAATGTTATTGATGGGTTGAGTATGAAGATTGGATGAAATGTGGACTTTAGATTATGGTGTTGAGCGTTAGGAGTATCCAGTATGAAAATTCATGAAACAAGGTCTCTGGAGGAAGAGATAAGGTTGTAGCCTTCAGTAGGTAGGCACCTACATACTGGTAAACATATCGGCCAATACAAGAGCTAGGGGATTGGAGCTCCCTTCCAGTAGCAGCTGGAAAATGAGTGAAAGTTGGATCTTTCAGTAGGTTGGTGCCTAGGTAATAGTAAACATATCGACTAGTACAAGAGCTAGGGGGTTGTAGCTCCCTTCCAGTAGTAATTGGAGACCGAGAGAATGTTGTATCCTTCTGCAGGTGGGTGCCTTTTTACTAGTATGAGTCTACGCCAGTAAAAGATTGTAAAGAGGTTTTTCTTATATTAAAGAAAGATGGTAGGAGGTGGTTTTTTCCCACACTGTGTTTCCACCTTATATCATGGTGTTCATGTACGTTTCTTATGTGTGATGATCTGCTCTATTTTTAGTGCACCTGGTTACTATTTATATGGTTAATTAAGTTTTGAAGCATTGATTAAAGATCAAAATATGATGAATTAATTGAACCATAAGTTTGTTGGATATACGCTAGTTGCATTAAACACAATTGTGTGTACACACGGGTTCCCTTAACTCAAGTAGCGTATATGAATCTGATTATGGAAATGAAAGAGTTATTGATTTGCTAATACTAATTCACCCCCCTCTTATTATTATTTCCAACAATTGGTATCACAACAAGTCCTTTGGTAGAAGCTTGATCACTTGAAGGAGATTCATAGAACAATGGAAAAGAAAGCACGTTAGAAGAAGAAGATAGCTCAAGGGAACAGTGATAGCCTGTTGTTAGATGGAAGCAAGTATTCATATTTTGAATCACCTAAGATTGAAGATGAACAAGCAAATCAAATATCAGATAGTATCATAGATCAACAAGATCTATTTAACAAAAGTGAGAGTGCCCTCAAAAAAGATGTTACTAGATCAAAATCTCAGCTGGAGTGTGCCTTCATAGTACGTTAAATGATGTAGGAGCAAAATGAAGAATAACAAAATGGAATTCTCAAACTAAGGCAACAACTGGAAGAAGGAAGAAAGTCTGAAGAAATCTTGAAGAACAAATATCTGGAAAAGGAAGAACAACATCAGGTGAGGTAAATACCTTGGAAGGTAAATTAGAAGAAAAAGATAAACTATTATGATTTCAAGACAATACTAAGATTTTAGATGATATTCTTAGTAGTTAAAGGTCGTCTGCTATCAAAACTAGTCATGGTTTTTATGAATCTATTGAAGTTGAATCTAGCTCACAAGGTGAGGCAAGGAACTCTAATGAAAAATTTGAAATTATCACCAAGGAGATGAGAGGTGAACCCCATCAATAAACGAAAGAAAGAAATTCTTCAAAGAAAATCCTTTAATCCTAACTGTGGAAGTGATATACTGTTATGTCCTCCGCTGAATAATGGCGCATGTTTTATATGTCATAACTTTGGGCATGTTCCAGCAAGATGTAGAAGTAGATTGGTTCAAGACAGTCACACAAAAAGAGCATCACATTCCAGGTAATTTAAGGGGTATTGTTTTGCTTGCAATCTGTTTGGTCACAAAGCGATTGACTGCCATAGAAGGAATATGAAACATATGAGATGTTATGCATGTAACAAGCTTGGAAATATAGCAAAGGAATACAGGAGAATATTTTGGGCACCATACCAAAAGTAGAAAACATCATCATAGTTGAAGATATGGAAGAAAAAGGAAGTACAATCAGAAAGATGTAGCATGGTAGAGTATACAGACATGACAGAGTCAAAGGGAGATGAAATTGTTGAACCTCAGTGTTCTAAATCTCATACGCAAGTTTAATGAATACAAGTCGCATGTATATGAGAGTTCGAAGCTGCAAATTCGCGTATATGTTGGTTTGAGGAAAAGCAGTGGGACAGACTCAGGAAAAAGGGTATGATATGGTTCAGTTAATTATTTTCTTATTTGATTATGGTTACAATCTTCTAATGATGTGTGGAAATGTGTTGGTACTCATAAGATGTTTAGAAGTGCTTTTCATCCTAACTTGATGATGATGATGCCATGATACTTCTTACTGATATATGCATGATCAGATCTAACATGAACAAATGGCACAGGTTGAGGAGGAGCATATGCTTCGAACAATGCAATGTTGGTATTATGGTTAGAAGTCTTTGGTGATAATGCTTATGTGGCTAAATTAGACATCTTTCTAATTATTGTTAGTTAGTCAAGAGAATGGTATTGAAGATTACAGGTTGTTGATGTTGATGAGAGATGCATATGGTGCAGATCATATGGTCTATGATTAAGTTGTCGATGACTATCATGCTCTTGTTTAGGTCGTTGGTCTTGTTAAAAATGTCATGTATCTCTTTTAAAGACCCATGAGTCATATGATGTAATTTGTAAACCCACTTTGCATTGGAAGGATGATGTAATAATGCCTATTTTATTCATGTATTAACATGTGGTATATCCCGAATTGGTTGGGTGGATAAGTCAAAATGGTGTATCCCCACTTCGTTGGGAGATTAATGTATGTATGAGTAATTGGTGATAGGAAGGTCACACTCACTTAGTTGAGTTGTAGAGTCATGTTATTCTTTTGAAAAATATCTTTTTCGACTCTATTTATGCTCAAGGGGAGCATGGATGGATTGGTACATCTCAGCACGTAAAAAGAGAGAGCTAAATCAGAGATTTCAACATGTACTCAGGGAGAATATGGAAAAGAGCTAGGGGTTGTATCTCCCTTCGAGTAGTAGTTGGAGAAAGAGAGAAGGTTGTAGCCTTCTGCAAGTGGGTGCCTATGTACTCGTATTAGTCTTTGCTAGTACAATATTGTAAACAAGTTTTTCTTATATTAAAGGAAGACAAAAGCAGGTGGTTTTTGTCCCGCATTGGGTTTCCACCTTATATGATGGTGTTCATGTGTGTTTCTTATTTGTGATGATTTTTTCTATTTTTATTGCACCTGGTTACTATTTATATGGTTAATGAAGTTTTGATTCATTGATTAAAGATCAACATATGATGAATTAACTGAATCATAAGTTTGTTGGATATATGCTAGTTGCATTAAACACAATTGTGTGTACACGCGGGCTCACTTAAATGAAGTAGTGCATATGAATCTGATTATGGAAAATAAATAGATATTAATTTGATAATACTGATTTACCCTTGCCCCCTCTCAGTATTATTTCCAGCATTTCTACCAAGGAATGGTATCACTTTTGCATTTCAGCTTCTGAGGTTCTGGACCATGTATATATATAACCAATTATTCTTACTTCATATGATAATTCTAGAAGAAATTTTAAAAAGAGACTAATTATGATGCAGGATGTGTCCTAACTATCTCTATGCATAAATTGGGAAAAAAATAATCGGATTATTTAACGAGTGTACAACGATTATTTTTCTTCCTAAACTATAAGTATAACTAGTATATTTGGAATTTTTATATTAGTAAAATACATGGATTTAGTGATTCAAAAAATTATGTTTGGCTAGAATAATGAATCCTAAATATATATCCTATATTTAAATTAACGAACTATTGGGGAGAAACAGGGATGCGATAATGTGTCGATTTGAGAAACTTTGGAATAAAACCCGTGCTGCAGATTATCATGATATTGGAATGCTAAATGTTTTTTTTACAAGAATCCCTTTCCCTGAAAACATCGATTGCACCTAGTTTCTAATGTTCCTAATAGGGAACTTACAGTGGAGAATGTTGTACAAAATTGAATCAAGGAATTGAAGAGGACCAATCTCCACTGCATTACCTGTTTTATGTGCAAGAAAAAATAAATCCATCAATAAAGGCAACAATAACACTCATGTATGCACCAGTCATCAATCACTAATGACATTCCCATTTCCATCATCATAATGAGAACAAAAATGTAACACATGTTGCAGTGGTACATAAAAAATGTGGTTGTTATGCCCATGAGTAATAGTAGTTTCTACTTTTCTTCTTTTAGATGATCTGAATGATAATAATTGCTTCTTCTTCATTGCATATAAATGTAATCAAAGCTATCCTTAGGGGAGGTTATATATGGAAGATGGTTTTTCAATCTCTCACACCATTGTGTATATATCGCCATGGGCATTAGCTTAATGATTATGAGGGAAATGAAAAAACACTTACTTTCACATGTTGTTCGTGTCTTACTCTATTTCAAGATAGATATCTCTCCATATTGGTAGGTGCTAACTATGACTATGGGTATGTGTAGACCCATGCGTGCTGAAATCTCAAAACTTGCCCCCGCACATTGTCATTCTCCATCAGAGTATTGAACAATGATATCAATTTTAATAACTTCAATGCCCTATTGCTGAAATTTCATTTTTCCTCCATGAAGGGGATTTGAGCTGCTTGAACTATATTGAAGTTATATTTTGTTAGCATACCTTCTTGGGCTATTATGTGCCACTAGTAAATAGGAAAACTATGCATGACTATGTTAAGAGTTAGGCTCAACAAGGAAATTGAAGGTTATTGATCATACTAATTGGAAAAATATTATAACTTAAGTTGTTATAGAATGCAATATGAAGAAAATACCTTAAAAGCAATGTTGTTCGATTTTGTAATGCATTGGGGAGGAAGATATCATTACTCGAGTGGCACATTTACATATGTTGTCTTCCTGAATTCAAGAATCTCAATTTTCATAAAACTAGACTATGATTTTGGTCACAGATTAAACTATGGTCATCATGCTATAAAATAAATTATAAATGGTATAATTTCTATGAATGTATTATATGAAAGTAATGGATGGTGAGAACATGTCATAGTATAAGACTATATAACTTGTATAAATTGTCATTCAAATTAATCCTTTGATTAATTCATTTACATATAATGTGAATTGTTCTTTGGTTAGAAGAAAGTATGGTTAAGGGGAAATTTAACTTAAACAGATTTCTAGAACATATGCATCTTTCGATGGATATGCATAATAGAACCTATAAGTATCTATAAGTATCCTTGAGTACTTACCATAGTAATTTGATGAAGTGGCATAAATGGTATGGACCACTGGGTCAATTAAATGGTATCTAACAATCTATTTAAAGATGTTGATATCATAATTTGTACCAAGCAATTTTTGGAGCTCCTCTATTATATTGCATTGGTAATGTGGTTGGACAACATAAGAAATCTTGTGTAATTCAAACAAGAATTCATAAAATAGATAACTCATCCTTTGGTTAAGGGCGATTTAATGTTAATGAGGAGCTAACATGTAAATACCCTGAGATCATAAACACTTACAACTAAAAGGTGTGTAGGATTGAGAGTAGTAAAAACTTTCATGTGTAACTACACTAAATTACGCATGGCCAACAAGTTGCTAAGGCTTAAAAGGGACAATAGTGAATCATACAGGATGAATTATGATTTGATAATCTATGAGGTAATAGTTTTCTTTAGGACAATAAGAAGAAGGCATGATGAAAATATGCATGAATACAATACTATACTATTGATATTGCAACCAAATGAAATCTGGAAATGATCTGCACTTGACAAAACTTTCTCTAAAATTTCTTGTCAACTGAGCAGAGTTGTTTTAATTGCTAATAAAAGATAAAAGAATGTTTAGTATGATACTAACATGGTAGGAAAATATATGGACAAAGTTGTGTCATGCAGGTGATACTATTTGAATGGTATGATGGGTAGTAGCACATATGGTACTATATACAATAGTACATATAATACTGGTAAGATTACATGTGTTATATATGATATGTATATAAGTGTGTATAGTACACATTTGTGCAGATATGCTTGAAGACCTTAGATAAATGTTTAGCAAGACAACTGACCTGGAGGTTACACATAAAAAAGGGAAGTAAGATTGGTGTAACTAACCATGGTTAATTATAGTTGGCATACAGATATTTACAATGAATATGTATGATGAATATATATTGTTAGTGAGCTAATCTGTTATAACCTTGCAAGCATATTAGTGTGAAAAATTATATGCTAACTGATGTATGGTATGCAAAGAGACTGCAAGAAGAAGGTGTTTGATAAGAACAAATAGGCTTGAAAGAATGCAAGAAGAAGACATTCATTCTTCAGATAAAATAAATGATAAGAAATAGTTGTTTTAATAATAGAAAGTAACATAACCCGGATGCGGGTGCCAGCATGACATACGGAGCACCATGTGCCAGCCACGCGGAGAGGACAGCGAGCCGGTGCATAGGCAATGTGATATGAGGTTTTATCAAGCGAAATTGAATGGCATTCAATGCCATTTATTTTGGTTATTGTCCGAAGGAAATCCGGAAGGAACTCACAGAATGAATACCAAAATGTTCGCGGAGATAAGCCTGTCTGAGCGGGAGAGGAATTGGAGCCCAACCGTGGAAGGGCATGATGGTCTGGTAAGGAAGGAGAGAGGCGTGGGCGATAGTAAGCCTTCTCTCAAAGTCAGGTCCTGCGCGGGGTCGAAGCTCAATTCACGGCACTTGGGGAAGGTTGCAGTCGGCATTAAACAAAGGTTTCATTTTTTACTGGAGCTGCAACGAGGAAGCAAGCTCTCTTCAGCGAGAGTCTTTGAATTACCCACTTCTGAGGTGAACAGGGAAGCGTTTGCAGTTCCGGGTAAACTTTTGGAGGCAACAGAGCACCACACGCCTTCTATGGCTCCTCGTCAGCGCGCCACTCCCTGCCGTGGGTGGAATTATGGGCAAAGGGGAAGCTCTGGAGGCAGGGGAACTCAGAGCCCGCGACGTATCTCCCCCCTTACTTGTGCTTCGCTAAGTTCAATTGGGTCAGAGGACTCTGGTTATGCAATAAGCAACACTGTGCAGTCGGCAAAGTTCAATTATAGACGCCGAACCAACAAGCCCATCGTTTCAGCGCTGGTGATAGTCATATTTACTGAAGAAGATGAAGAGGAAGACAGTGGGAAGGAGGAAACAAAGGAACAGATGCCCAGCTCAGAAAACTCTTCACAGAGGAGGGGAAAGGAAGATAGCTCTTACATTCCCTCCTCTCAGATTCGGCTTGAAGAGGACAGCACCTGTGTTCATACTAAGGAGCAGGACGAGGTCCTAAAGGAAATTGGCAGCATGCAGGCTGAGGACACCATAAATATAGCTCAGCAATCTACAGAGGCTTCTCAGGAAATGGAAGACTCCAGAAAGGCCTCTCCCCAGAAGCAAGCCTTGGTCAAGGAGCCAGACGACACTTTTGCCAATATCCTGTACCTCAAGCTTCCGCGAGGAATTCAACGACCTGAAGATATCCCAGATGGTATGGAGGTGACCTGGGAACGTGATCCGGAATGGGAAGCTGCGGAACGGGAAGCTGTGGAATGCTCCAAAAACCTCAAGTAATACTCACTACTCCTCGAGTAAGGTCTGAGGCTCCTGGTTTTGGGGGTAATCCATGTGTTTTGCTCTGTTTACATTACACTTTTTTCTGTTCGTGATCGGCCACCTATGCTCGGCAACTATGGCGATGTGTACCGCAGCGGGCGTCTACTCCAGAATAGCAAGCACCTATGCTCTGCCTTTTTTGACAATGTTCTGCTTTTTTGCAAAATTCCAAGCCTGTAATGTATCAATCTTTAGCTTGGAAAATTTTTATTGCTGATAGCTTTCCTGTGAACAGTTTAAAAGTTTACTATTGCTTTGAAAAGTTTAACTGCTGTTACCATGTTCCTCTCCATCACCAGGAAATACTTTTTTGTGAAAATTTTTGAAAGAGAGTTGCTTACTCACTCTCAGAGGTTAAAACCTCTTGTACATATTTTTTCAACTTCTTTAATATAATTAGTTTAGTCTTTGCCCAGAAAAAAAAATTTAAATAATAGAAAGTAACATATCATGAGATTTATCATAGTTAAAATTTTGTATCTATAAATTCTCAATGGTTTGAAAAAAATCTTAAGGTAGCTATGAAAAGAGAGCACTGATTGAGACCAATGTATCCATGGAAGCAGAGGCACTAGGATCACTCTTTGTGACCAATGTACATGGGAAAAATTGGATCAGATAACATAGCCATGAGAGCTCTTGATTTAGAAACCAGTTAACTGTGAATGAGGACATCATGCAGTGATACATTGAGGATGGTGTAAAATGTAAGGGGGGATGTATGTAACACCCCTCTCTTGTGTACTAAGTTTTTATAAACCTAAGCTAAGTTAAAGGTAGGTGTGATATCCTCCCTTGTGTGTTAAATATTTGTAAACCTAAGTTGGGTTAAGGCAAGGTGTCATACCCTTCTTTGTGGGATAAACTATTCTAAAGCTAAGCTAACAAAATCTAGGTGATATGTAATATGAAAAGCAAATGTGTTATTAAATAAATTAATAAAATAAATGACTTGGAGGGTGGAGAACCAAGAGAGAGGATATTGTTGCCAAATCCCATGGGGAATGGGATAAAGATGAATATTTCATGATAAAGCTTCTAGAAGTTATTCTAGATAAGGTTGGATGGATGGGATATCCATCAGATGGATGGGATATAAATATCCATCAGATAAAAGATTTGAGGGAGATAAAGGCAAGATTTTATGTGGAAAAGCATCATGGGAGATAAAGACGAGATTTTTTGAAAAAGACCTAGACAAATGGAAAAATGCATAAAAGTGGGACACCGCCAGTGCTAGCTAAATCATGAAAGAGGGTATTAAATACCCATGCATTGATCAATTGAGGAGAATTAATCCTTGGTAACATCTTCAGCTAGGGGGGAATCAGAGGCGATTCATGGTTGGGTGGTGGTGCTCCTCCTTCCAAGTGAAGTTTTAGCTACTGTCAGAGGCATGGGATGTTTGTATGATGATTCTTGCTCTCTCTCTCTGTGTTATAATTCTAGTTTGTGTATGTGAATATTTAGTTTCCTCACCATGAATGAATGAATTGAATGAGATAATTATGAGAAGATTACTGGTGTTTCCCTTCATTCTAGTTTGAGTCACTTGCATGGTATATGTTTTATCTTAATCCTTAATTTGAAATTGTTAAATCATTCATCTCAGGGTTATCTTTATTATGGATATAATCGTTTTTAATTAAGCATGTTCCATGCATAGTTAGCAATAGAAGTGTATAAAGTGGGTGATAGTACTTGTACCCGTGAGCTATCTAATGCATGGAAGAAATAGCGTGTGCCAATTATACATTAGTAGATTACCTGTGTTAATGATTTTTATGATAATGCATTATACATGTGACTCCTTTCATATCCAAGAGAAGAGTTAATAGTGGAAGCATAATACGTGGTTTTAAATACTAATGTTGTTTAAGAGGAGATCATATATGAATATGTGATATAGCTAAGAAATCTACATATCACATTTAAATAAGGAATACAATCTCCCTACAATGTTATGTGATAAATTAAATGCTTATGCATGCATAACAATTGTGGAATTGACGCTTAATGCTCCTGAATGTATGACCAATGGTTGATATTATCTATTCTTGCATGTCCTTAGACTGCCTCCTTTTAGGCTAGTCCAACCAGTTATGCATGCGAATGAAGGGTTGGTCATTAACATACTGACTATCTGTACAGGAATATGGTCATGATACACAACCATAATAACTATAATAAACTTGAATTAATGACCATTAATGCTTGTGGGGATTAACCCAAGGGTTTCATAGGACACATACCATGATTAGCTTTCATGGTTGATCACATATAGTAGACGTATAACCGAATCTAAGGGTCCCTATCCGAGAACCAATAAAATATAAGAGGAGTATACCATGTTATGCCTCCCTAATTGATGTTGGGTAATATTTTCTCATGTAATATTAGGAGATATGACCTGTCATGATGGATAATCCTTAGCTATAAACGAAGAAAACTTACCAGAATGAGAGCCTGGTAGCTATATTCCAAGTAGGCTCAAGAGGTACATTACACTAACTGTTTCCATTTTCTTGATTCGAGTCATTATTTTTCCCTCTTTTGAGAGCTCAATACTTAAATCACTATAACTCTGTCATTTCAGATTTTGATGTTCTGAAATTTTGGCTTGTGGTAGCCCCCCTAAGTCCTCTTTATAATCCCACTAGTCTTATCAATATTGGATTCTACAATAAAGAGTTTTGACAAATCTGCTACGATGGCCTAATTATAGATTGTTTCAGTAGATAGAAATTGTACGACCTTCAAACCTAAAAAACATACACATAAAGCAACCATCCGTCCTATTTCTGTAAATTTTTATGAAATTTCAATTTGATGCTCAGAGAGAAAGTTATGACAATTTTCCCAAGGTCACCTGCTTGGAATGTAATTCGAGAGGATGCAAGAACCCTAAATGTATTGGATTGTATCTCCAAACATATAGCAAAATAAGATCTGAAATTTGGGCCCAAGCTTCACCAAGATTTATACTCAAATGAGTTTTGATTTCAAAGTTTGAAGCTTTGTAGAAATAAAATTATAGCGACAATATCATGATCAACAGGTTCAGATGGAATTCTAGGGCTTCTAAAAACCCTAACTTCCTAAGATCATATCTCCGTAAATATATGTAGAGAATTTATGGCAGAACCCATAGAGGTTCAAACATTGCAAGTGATTGATAGACCATGTGACAGAGACTACGTTTTCCCTAAGTGTGTGGCCTTCACAATTTCTTTAAAATATGGCCTAAAAAATGTGATAAATCCATAATTTTAGATGTTCACTTATGGAATTGAGATCTGGCATGAGGGTGACTAGCTATGAGAGCCTAAGTTGTGAGAGCTCATTTTTCTAGTATTTTTTTTTGGTGCAATAGATAAATATTTATTTCTATCTTAATGATACTTTAGGAATATTTAT
>APFE030975604.1:0-11455 GCA_000404065.3 Pinus taeda | reverse complement strand
ATAATATTAGGTCAATTTTGTATTGGTTAATAAGATTATTATCCATCATGATAAATAATATTTTGACAATTTATTAATGTTAATATTAACATTTATATAACATTAACTAAAGTTATAGCACAAATATTAATTATTAGTCATTTCGTTATAAAACAAAATTGATAAGAGTAATATTAATGTTAATAGTATTATTAATAGTAATTATAATATGGTTACATTAATAGTTTATTACATTGATCACGGCATAAATATATTATTAATATAACAACAATATTTTAAATGACAATTTTTCATCATCATTAACAAAATAAACTCTTAGAATTTATTAAACTTTTAAATTTATTAATTATGCCTAAATTTTCTAATATTAATTTAGATTAATAAAATTAATAATTTATAAATTTAACCTTGAAAATAAAACTATTAACAACAACCTTTTACCTATCCAATAACAACCGCAATGTTACAAAAACATATATATAACTTAGAAGAATAATGAGATATCATAACAATTTCCCATATCATAACAATAACAACAATAAAATAAAAATAAAATTGTTATTTCATAAATTAGAGAATAGTAAACTAGAAATATGTAAAATAAAGATTGGTAAACTAACTATTTATAAAATAAAGATTGGTAACAAAAATCAAGGTGTTTCCATACAATAATATTTATTACTCTCCAACACAAGCACCAAAATTGTTAGGCCAATTATATATAGCATTGTTAACAAAAATCAAGGTGCGATCCAATAATATTTATAGCCCTCAAACACAAGGCCTGGAGGGAATATAGGTGAGAGCTCATGCATCTCGAGTGATCTCTGGTACTAAGCTCGCACTACTAACTGTAAATCCTTGGCTTCCCACGTACATTGGAAAAGTGTTTCCCTTACCAGATGGAACAAAATATGCTCCACTCACAAGGATATCACCCATTGACTCCCACAACCATCCCCCGGGAATTAAATATAAAATATTCTAAACCTAATCTAAGGAAAGTTAAGTGATATGTAATATTGAAAGAAAATGTGTTATTAAATAAATTAATAAAATAAATCACTTTGGGTGTGGAGCACCAAGAGAGAAGAAATTGTTGCCAAATACCATGAGGAATTAAATAGAGATGAATATTTCATGATAAAGCTTCTATATGTGATGCTAAATAAGCTTGCATGGATTGGATATCCATCGGATGGATGTGAGAAAAAGATCCATCGAACATAAAAGCTTCGTGGGAGATAAAGGCATTCTTTTATGTGGAAAAGCATCATGGGACATAAAGACAAGCTTTTTCGAAGAAAGGAAGAAAGAAAGAAAGTCTTCAAAGAAAATCCTTTAATCCTAACTGTGGAAGTGATAGATTGTTATGTCCTCCGATGAATAATGTCGCATGTTTTATATGTCATAACTTTGGGCATGTTGCAGCAAGATGCAGAAGTAGAGTGGTTCAAGACAGTCACACAGAAAGAGCATCACATTCCAGGTAATTTAAGGGGTATTGTTTTGCTCGCAATCTATTTCATCACAAAGCCATTGATTTCCATAGAAGGAATATGAAACATATGAGATGTTATGCATGTAACAAGCTTGGACATATAGAAAAGGAATACAGGAGAAGATTTTGGGCACCATACAAAAAGTAGAAAACATCAACACTGTTAAAGATATGGAAGAAAAAAAAAGTACAGTCAGAAAGATGTGGCATAGCAGAGTATACAGACATGACAGACTTAGAGGGATATGAATGTGTGGAAACTTAGTGTTCTAAATCTCATACACAAGTTTAATGAAGACACGTTGCGTGTATACATGAGTTTGAAGCGGTAGATTCGCGTATATGTTGGTTTGAGGAAAATCAGTGGGACAGACTCAGGAAAAAGGCTCTGATATGGTTCAGTTAATTACTTATCTATTTCATTATGGTTACAATCTGTTGATGATGTGTGGAAATGTGTTGGTACTCATAAGATGTTTAGAAGTGCTTTTCATCCTAACTTGATGATGATGATGCCTTGATACTTCTTGCTGATATATGCATGATCAGATCTAACATGAACAAATGGCACAATGTTATGAAACCGGCTAAAGAAAAGATAGAAAAGATAGACCAATGCCTTAGAATTCAGCCTCTTTGAGGGGGCAACCTCCTTTACATTACATAAATGAACAATTCTTGGATCACACAAATGAAAATACCTCCTTTCTTTATATAGGAGTCTAAGGGGTCATAACATAATCAAAGCTGACGTAACAATAATAATCTAAGGGCACAATAATAACAATAGCGGGCTTCTATGGGGTACAATAGTAACAATATGGACACTATGTGGGTACATCAATATAATAAGTGGGTTGTACTAATAACAATAAGGGGTTACACTAGTAGTATAGCGGCCTAACATTCCCCTCTCCTTCAAAAAGTGTTTTCCTCAATGCTTGAGTAGTTCTTGATGATTTTGTATAAAATTCTTGTCCTTGTATGTGGAATCTTTAGCGGGTAAGTTACCTAATGTTATGAAACCAGCTCAAGAAAAGATAGAAAAGATAGATCAATGCCTTATAATTCAGCATCTTCGAGGGGGCAACCTCCTTTACATTCCATAAATCAACAATTCTTGGATCATACAAATGAAAAGACCTCCTTTCTATATATAGGATTCTAAGGGGTCATAACATAATCAGAGCCGACATATCAATAATAATGTAAGGGCATAATAATAACAATAGTGGGCTTCTATGGGGTACAATAGTAACAATATGGGCACTACGTGGGTACATCAATATAATAAGTGGGTTTTACTAATAACAATAAGGGGTTACACTAGTAGTATAGGGGCCTAACACACAAGTTCAGGAGGAGCATATGCTTCGAATAATGCAATGTTGGAATTATGGTTAGAAGTCTTTGGTGATAATGCTTATGTGGCTAAATTATACATCTTGCTAATTATTGTTGGTTGGTCAAGAGAATTGTATTGCAGATTACACGTTGTTGATGTTGATGAGAGCTGCTTATGGTGCAGATCATATGGTGTATTATAGTTCTTGATGACTATTGTGGTCTTGTTTAGGTCGTTGGTCTTTGTTAAAAATGTCCTGTATTTCTTTTAAAGGCCCATGAGTCATATGATGCAATTTTAAAACCCACTTTGCACAGGAAGGATGATGTAACAATGTCTACTTTTTTCATGTATAAACATTTGGTATATCCCCACATGGTTGGGTGGATGAGTCAAAATGGTCTATCCCCACTTCATTGGGAGATTGATGTATGTATGAGTCATTGGTGATAGGAAGGTCATACTAACTTAGTTTAGTTGTAGAGTCATGTTATTCTTTTGAAAAATATCTTTGTAGACTCTGATTGTGCTCAAGGGGAGCATGGACAGATTGGTACATCTCAGTACATAAAAAGGGAGAGCTCAATCACAGATTTCAGCATGTACTCAGGGGGAATATGGAAAAGAGCTAGGGTGTTGTAGCTCCCTTCAAGTAGTAGTTGGAAAAAGAGAGAAGGTTGTAGCCTTTTGCAGGTGGGTGCCTATGTACTGGTATGAGTCTGCGCCAGTACAATATTGTAAACACGTTTTTCTTATATTAAAGGAAGACTAAAGTAGGTGGCTTTTGTCCCGCATTGGGTTTCCACCTTATATCATGGTGTTCATGTGTGTTTCTTAGGTGTGATGATTTGTTTTGTACTTACTGCACCTAGTCAATATTTGTATGGTTAATGAAGTTCCGATGCATTGATTAAAGATCAACATATGATGAATTAACTGAATCCTAAGTTTGTTGGATATACGCTAGTTGCATTAAACGCAGTTGTGTGTACACGTGGACTCCCTTAACTAAAGTAGCGCATATGAATCTGATTATCAAAATGAAATAGTTATTAATTTGCTAATACTGATTCACCCCCGCCCCTTCTCTGTATTATTTCCAATAGTTTTACCATGGAATGGTATTACTTTTGCATTTCGGCTAGGGAGGATCTGGACCTTGTATATATCTAACGAATTATTTTCACTTCATATGATAATTCTGGTAGAACTTTTAGAAAGATACTAATTATGACGTAGGATATGTCCTAACTATCTCTATGCATAAATTGTGAAAAAAAATAATCAGATTATTTAACAAGTGAAGGTCAATTATTTTTCTTCCTAAACTATAAGTATAACTAGTATATTTGGAATTTTTATATCAGTAAAATACATGGATTTAGTGATTCAAAAATTTATGTGCAAGTGGAAAAAATAATGTTTGGTTAGAATAATGAATCCTAAATAGATATCCTATATTTAAATTAATGAACTATTGGGGAGAAACAAGGATGCAATAATGTGTTGATTTGTGAAACTTTGGAATAAAACTCGAGCTGTATATTATCACGATATTGGATTGCTAAATGTTTTTTTTACAAGAATCCCTTGTCCTGAGAACCAGGATTACACCTAGCTTCCAATGTTCCTAATAGGGAACTTACAGTGGAAAATGTTGTACAGAACTGAATCAAGGAATTGAAGAGGACCAACCTCCACTGCATTACCTATTTTATTGTCCAAGACAAAAAAGAAAATTCATCAATAAAGGCAAGAATAACACTCAAGTCTGAACTAGTCATCAGTCACTAATGACATTCCCGTTTCTATTATCATAATGAGAACAAAAATGTAATACATGTTGCAGTGTTACGTGAAAAATGTGGTTTTTATGCCCATGAGTAATAGTAGTTTCTACTTTTCTTCTTTTAGATGATCTGTATAGTAATAATTGCTTCTTCTTGTTTGCATACAAAAGTAATCAAAGCTATCCGTGGGGGAGGTTATATATGGAAGACGATTTTTTCGATCTCTCACACCACTGTGTATATATCACCATGGGTATTAGCTTAATGATTATTAGGGCAATGAAAAAACGCTTACTTTCACATGTTGTTCATGTCTTACTCTATTTCAAGATATATATCTCTCCATATTGGTAGGTGATGACTATGAATATGGGTATGCGTAGACCCACATGCGCTGAAATCTAAAAACTTTCCGTTGCATGTTGTCATTCTCCATCAGGGTATTGAACAATGATATCAATTTTAATAACTTGAATGCCAGATTGTCGAAATTTCATTTTTCCTCCATGAAGGGGATTTGAGCTACTTGAACTATATTGAAGTTATATTTTGTTAGCATCCCTGCTTGGGCTATTATGTTCCACTATTAAATAGGAAAACTTTGCATGACTATGTTAAGAGTTAGGCTCAACAAGGAAATTGAAGGTTGTTGATCTTAGTAACAGGAAAAATATTATAACTATAGTTGTTATAGCATGCAATATGAAACAAATACCTTAAAAGTAATGTTGTTCGATTTTGTAATGGATTGGGGAGGAAGATATCATTACTTGAGTGGCACATTTACATATGTTACCTTCATGAATTCAAGAATCCCAATTTTCATCAAACTAGACTATGATTCTAGTAAGAGATTACACTATGGTCATCATACTATAAAATAAATTATAAATGGTATAATTTCAATGAAAGTATTATATGAAAGTAAAGGATGGTGAGAACATGTTATAGTATAAGACTATATAACTTGTACAAATTGTCATTCAAATTAATCCTTTGATTAATGCATTTACATATAATGTGAATTGTTCTTTGGTTAGAAGAAAGTATAGTGAAGGGGAAATTTAACTTAAACAAATTTCCAGAACATATGAATCTTTCGATGGATATGCATAATAGAACATATAAGTATCAATAAGTATCCTTGAGTGCAAACCATAGTAATTTGATGAAGTGGCATAAATGATATGGACCACTGGGTCAATTAAATAGTATCTAACCATCTATTTAAACATATTGATATCATAATTTGTACCAAGAAATTTTGGGAGCTTCTCTATTGTATTGCATTGATAATGTGGTTGGACAACATAGGAAATCTTGTGTAATTCAAATAAGAATTCATAAAATAGATAACTCATCTTTTGGTTAAGGGTGATTTAATGTTAACGAGAAGCTAACATGTAAATACCCTGAGATCATAAACACTTAGAACTGAAGGGGGTGTAGGATTGAGAGTAGTAAAAACTTTTAGGTGTAACTATACTAAATTATACATGGCCATCAATTTGCTGAGGCATAAAAGGTACAATAGTAAATCATACAGGATGAATTATGATTTGATAATATGTGAGCTAATAGTCTCCTTTAGGACAATAAGAAGAAGACATCATGAAAATAAGCATGAATACAGTACTATACTATTGATATTGCAACCAAATGAAATCTGGAAATGATCTGCACTTTGGTATGATACTAACATGGTAGGAAAATATATGGACAAGGTTGTGTCATGCAGGTGATACTATTGGAATGGTATGATGCGTAGTAGAACAAATGGTACTATGTACAATAGTACATATGGTACTGGTATGATTATGTGTTATATATGATATGTATATCAGTGTGTATAGTACAAATGTGTCCAGATATGCATGAAGGCATTAGATAAATGTCGCGAAAGACAACCGACCTGGAGGTTACACATAAAAAGGGAAGTAAGATTAGTGTAACTAACCACGGTTAATTGTAGTTGGCATACATATATTTACAATGAATATACATGATGAATATATATTGTTATGTGAACTAATCTGTCATAACCTTGCAGGCATATTAATGTGGAAAATATGTTAACTGATGTATGGTATGCAAAGAGACTACAAGAAGCATGTGTTCGATAAGAACAAAAAGGCTTGAAAGAATGCAAGAAGAAAACATGCCTTCTTCAGTTAAAATAAATGATAAGAAATAGTTGTTTTAATAATATAAACTAACATATCATGATATTTATCATAGTTAAACATTTTCATCTATAAATTCTCAATGGTTTGAAAAAAATGTTAAAGGTAGCTATGAGAAGAGAGCACTCCTTGAGACCAATGTATCCATGGAAGGAGAGGCATTGGGAGCCCTCTTTGTGACTGATGTACATTGCAAAAATCTATCAGATAACATAGCCATGAGAGCTCTCGATTCAGAAACCAATTAACTGTGAACGAGGACATGATGCAGTGATACATCGAGGATGGTGTAAAATGTAAGGGGAGGAGTATGTAACACCCCTCTCTTGTGTACTAAATTTTTATAAACCTAAGCTAAGTTAAAGATAGGTGTGATATCCTCCCTTGTGTGTTAAATGTTTGTAAACCTAAGTCGGGTTAAAGCAAGGTGTCATGCCCTTCTTTGTGGGATAAACTATTCTAAAGCTAAGCTAAGGAAATCTAGGTGATATGTAATATGAAAAGCAGATGTGTTATTAAATAAATTAATAAAATAAATCACTTGGATGGTGGAGAACCAAGAGAGAAGATATTCTTGCCAAATCCCATGGGGAATGGGATAAAGATGATTATTTCATGATAAAGCTTATAGATGTTATTCTAGATAAGATTGGATGGATTGGATATCCATCGAATGGATGGGAGATAAAGATACATCATACATAAAAATTTTGTGGGAGATAAAGGCAAGATTTTATGTGGAAAACCATCATGGGAGATAAAGACAAGATTTTTCAAAAAAGACCTAGACAGATGGAAAAATCGATAAAAGTGGTACACTGTTAGTGCTAACTAAATCATGAAAGAGGGTATTAAATACCGATGCATTGATAAAACGAGGACAATTGATCCTTGGTAAGATTTACGGCTCGGGGGGAATCAGAGGTGATTCATGGTTGGGTGGTGGTGCTCCTCCTTAAAAGTGAAGTTTTAGTTGTTGTCAGAGGCGTGGGATGTTTGTATGATGATTCTTACTCTCTCTCTCTTTTTGTTATATTTCCAGTTTGTGTATGTGAAGATTTAAGTTTCCTCACCATGAATGAATGAATTGAATGAGATGATTATGAGTAGATTACTGGTGTTTCCCTTCATTCTAGTTTGAGTCACATGCATTGTATATGCTCTATCTTAATCCTTAATTTGAAATTGTTAAATCGTTCATCTCAGGGTTATCTTTATTATGGAGATAATGATTTTTCATTAAGCATGTTCCATGTGAAGTTAGCAATAGAAGTGTCTAAAGTGGGTGACAGTACTTGTACCCGTGAGCTATCTGATTCATGGAAGAAATTGCATGTGCCAATTATACATTAGTAGATTACGTGTGTTAATGATTTTTATGATAATGTGTTATACATGTGATTCCTTTTATATCCAAGAGCAGAGTTAATAGCGGAAGCATAATATGTGGTTTTAAATACTAATGGTGTTTAAGAGGAGATCATATATGAATATGTCATATAGCTATGAAATCTACATATTACATTTAAGTAAGGAATATAGTCTGCCTATAATGTTATGTGATAAATTAAATGCTTATGCATGTGTAACAATTGTGAAATTAATGCTTAATGCTCCTGGGTGTATGACCAATGGTTCAAATTATCTATTCTTGCATGTCCTTAGACTGCCTCCTTTTAGGCTAGTCCAACTAGTTATGTATGTGAAGGGTTGCTTGTTAACATACTGACTATCTCTACAGGAATATGGTCATGATACACAACCATAGTAACTACACTAAACCTGAATTAATGACCATTAATTCTTGTGGGGATTAACCCAAGGGTTTCATAGGACACATACCATGATTAGTTTTAATGGTTGATCACATATAGTAGACATATAAACAAATCTAAGGGTCCCTATCAGAGAACCAATAAAACATAAGAGGATTATACCATACTATGCCTCCCTAATTGATGTTGGGTAATATTTTCTCATGTAATATTAGGAGATATGACCTGTCATGATGGATAATCCTTAGCTATAAACAAAGAAAACTTACCAGAATAAGAGCTTGGTAGCTATATTCCCGAGTAGGCTCAAGAGGTACGTTACACTAACTATTTCTATTTTCTTGATTCAAGTCATTATTTTTCTTTCTTTTGAGAGTTTGATACTTAAATCACTGTAACTCTGTAATTTCAAATTTCCATGTTCTGAAATTTTGGCTTGTGGTAGCCCCCTAAGTCCTCTTTATAATCCCACTAGTATTATCAACATTAGATTCTACAATAAATAGTTTTGCCAAATATCCTACCATGGCCTGATGATAGTTTGGTTCATTAGATAGAACTTGTACAACCTTCAACCCTAAAAAACATACACATAAAGCAACCATCCGTCCTATTTTTGTAAATTGTGATGAAATTTCAATTTGATGCTCAGAGACAAAGTTATGACGATTTTACCAAGGTCACCTACTTGGAATGTAATTCGAGAGTTTGCAAAAACCCTAAATGTATTGGATCATATCTCCGAACATATAGCAAAATAATATCTGAAATTCGGGCCCAAGCTTCACCAAGATTTCTGCTCAAATGAGTTTTAATTTCAAAGTTTGAAGCTTCGTAGAAATAAAACTATAGTGAAAATATCATGATCAATAGGTTGAGATGGAATTCTAGGGATTTTAAAAACCCTAACTTCCTAAGATCATATCTCCGTAAATATAGGGAGATAAGGTTTGAAATTCCAAACCGATGTTTAGAATGATTGTGCCTAAAATGGTTTTTTATTTTAAATTCTGAAATTTCGTAGAAAATAAGATAGATCGAAAATTCCACGATGAAATGTTTGGAGCAACAAAACCCTAGAATCCAAATCTTTGGAACCAAATGTTATGGAACCAACTCACAAAAAGATAGAAAAGATAGATCAACAACTTAAAAATCAGCCTCTTCAAGGGGAAACCTTGTTTACATTACACAAATGAAAAATTCTTGGATGCTACAAATGACAAGACCTCCTTTCTATATATAGGAGTCTAAGTGATCATAATATAATTAGAGCCGACATAACAATAATAATATAAATGCACAAAAATAACAACAGTGGGCTTCTATGGGGCAGAATAATAACAATATGTGGACTACATGGGCACAACAATATAATAAGGGGGTTGCACTAATAATAATAAGGGGTTACACTAGTAGAATAGGGACCTAACATATTCAAACATCATGAGGAGAATCTGATATCTATGAAATATTATTCCTATATGAAGTAAGTTTGTAAAAGAAAAGAAAAATGAAGAAAAATTGATTTAAATTATTTTGATTAATCTCATGGAAAGTATATGCTCATGATATAGGTGAAATGATGATCTATCCAAGAATTATAGATGATGGTTATGAAGTTGAAAATCCTAGGGGCAAGGCCATTATGGTGACATTGGAAACCTATGACATACATTGATAATCATGAAGTATGTTATGGGAAATGTGTTATGCTATTTAGAGAAAGAAACGGAAATTCCTTCGTTATAAAACTCTATGAGTCTCAAGGATCTTCCTTTGTGAGGAATCCTTGTCATGTAATGGATTGCCCGAGGTATTAAGGAGGCAAAGAAGGAGGTGATTAAACTTGGAAGGTGTGTGGCCTACTAGGGAAGGGGATACTTGATTGAATTGGTTTTTGACGGTCTATTTACATACTCACTGGGATCATGAATTCATTTGGAATGTCCAAGAAAAGAATGAGTTTCATTTGTTCTGTGTGTAATCCTTGTAAAGAAACAAAAACTATTAAGTAATTATGTGGAATGCTAAGAGGTCAAAGATTGTTGTATGATGTAATGCTTATTTTTGTTAATAAAAATTCTAGAATTGAAGTAGGGGATAGCCAAAAAATGATGATGTTTTGGGTAGGGGGGGAAACATTACTAGGGAGGAAAAAGTGCAAGGAGGGGTGGGAGAAATCCTATCATTCCTTAAATAAATATTATTTCTCCTTGATGTAATGATTGGTATTCCTAGGAAGATTCTATCAAAAGGCTCCGAAGGTGAAGGCTTATGGTGTGATTATAAAAATAAGGAGAAACCATCAAGGAGTTTATTAGCTCTTGGTTTCTGGATTCTCATTAGCCTTTCTCTGATACTCTCTGACTTAGAAATTTGAATTGACAAGAGAATTTATGGCAGAACCCATAGAGGTTCAAACATTCCGACTATTAAGATTTGTGATTGATAGACCATGTGAGAGAGACTATGTTTTCCCTAAGTGTGTGGCCTTCACAATTTTTTTAAAATATGGCCTAAAAAATGTGATAAATCCCTAATTTTAGTTGTTCACTTATGGAATTAAGATCTTGCACGAGGTTGACTAGCTGTGAGAGCCTAAGGTGTGAGAGCCCATGGTGGGATGGACTATGGCTCACCCTAGTTCATTTTTCTAGTATTTGTTTTTGGTGCAATAGATAAATATTTATTTTTATCTTAATGATACTTTAGGAATACTTATTTCAAAAGATTTTTATTTTTTTTTGAAAATTTGAAATTATTTCAATTATATAAATAAACTACCACTTGGATGGTCAAATAATATACAAAATTGCACAATCACAATTGAGTTTTTTTGCATGGAAATACATTTTTTT